>VYZQ01030790.1:0-31303 GCA_013400655.1 Mystacornis crossleyi
CAGTGGCCTGGTTCTGAGCTGCTTGCAGCAAGCAATATTGCACACCAACACTTACAAGTAGGAAAGCATAATTTGAAATTTCAGAATGTCACAATCCACTTACCAATGGCTCAGTACTATAAAGAGCTTAATTCAGTACTCAGAATCTTCCCTGGGATATTTAAGTCCCACTGAATCAGCTGCTAAGAGAGCCAAACCATGAGATGAAAAATACTTTTGACACCTTCAAATGCATTTCGATCCAGCAATGCGTGGCCCTACAGCATTTTATCAGCAGTATTTAAGCTCCTCAATACCCATATGAAAAACAGAGGGGTTATATTGCTTTGCTTATACTGTCCTAATTTATTTCCTAAAGATTGTATAGGAGATGTGCAGTTCAGCCTGTAAAAAGCATCCCATCCCAATCCTTAGCTCCTCGTGAAGGAACACTGCAAGTACAGCTGTCCCAGGGAAGGAGATGGCTTAGGAGAGCTGTCGGGCTTCCTTTCTGCCCTGATTTCTATAACTCTGGGCTGCATTCCATAAAGCAAGTCTGACACTCTCCACTGCTTGGATATCTAGCCTTGCCAGGAGCAAGTTATAGCTAGACAAACCCCAGTGAAGGGATTATGTCTACTCGTGCACTGGATAGTTTTTACCAGTATATGTTGCCTAGAACCAAGGGCAAAGTTGGAATACTGCTACTCTCAGGAGGAAGCCAAGAATTTTAGATGCAGCTCTGAAAATAGAGTGAGCTACCTGTAGCAGAATTCCTTCAAACTCAACTACATCTGCATAGGAATCTACAGAAAAATATCCTCATAGATCACTTTATGCACAAATCTGTCATCTGTTGTTGCATATGCAAAGGAAGCAGTCAAAGAGCTGCCTGGCAGTTCAGCCTGCTGTGACTGAGCTGCATTTCCCTTTAGATTGGGACGGAACTTGTTTACAGTAGATCTTTGCCTATTGCAAATGAAACTGCATTCATGACCAGGGGTTTCAAGAAGGCCAAAAATAAGAGTTCAAAAGCTAATTTTAAGTATTTATAACAAAATAAGCAATCCATATGCCAGTTATATAGAGGCACTCTGCATATCAGCAAGTGCCACCACATATAGGAAACTCGAGGCAGTGCTTTGGTAGCAAACCAATGGAGCTGATATGGTGTTTGGTTGGTGACATCATCACTGCTGGATGGCTCTTTGACATAAATAACCTCTTCCACATGTCCCTAAGCACACAGCTCCCAAAATAAATTTCAATTGCTATAAGGCTCAAGGACGTCCTAAATCACCTTGGGTTAATAAGCAGCAGAAATAGAGGAGGAAGGAGTCCAAGATTTGTTTTTATTTCACTAGAAATACTTCAGATGAAGCAATTGTTAAATGCATTAGATACAATGCAGGGCAAGCAGGAAATAAAAGCATGAAGGTGGGAGAGATGTTTATATCAGATTAACATACTGAAAACCTGGCAGGACATACTGCTCTAACTTGTGTATTGCCAGACTGGAAACCATGGCAGCATTCAAGATTGGTTGAGATTCTGTAACTGTTTAATGAGCAGTGTTTTTGTCAGGAGTCTTTGCAGAGGGTTGTGTTAAATATTTTGGAATACAGAGGAAGTTTAATGTGAAACTTCCCTAAGGAAAAAAAAAAACCACAGGAGCACTTGCATTCTCACTCACAAACAAATATAACTTCCACTTAGACCTAATCTGTAATCCTGAAGTGTAAATGGTGCCTTTATCTCTTGCTCTGAAGAGGGAAAATTTAAGAAGATATGAATACGTGTGTTATGCATGAGTGATACCGGTTTATTTAGAAGTGTCCAGAGCAGCTGAACTTCCAGAAACTTAACAGGTGAAAATTAGTCCTTATCCAGTTTATGCTGGTTCTCTTTTTAAAGAAGTTGGATTTAATTATTCTGATGTGGTCTTTGCTTATCATTCTGTAATACAGGGGAAATTGTCTCTAGAGGCACTTTTGCATTTAACATGCCCTGTCATTGCAGCAAGAGGTAAACCTTATTCTAATACTCAGCTTGTGTTTTGCTGACTTTTTGAGAGTTTTGGCTGCAGCTTCAAGCCTTGCACATCTGTGTGATGCACCACAGAGAATAGCAGGGTTGCATTCCCTGAGACTTTGTGATGCTGGAATTTTATTGTTTAAATAATAATTGGATGATTATTATTATTGATTAGGTTCCAGTTTCTAAAGACATACAAAGCATAAGTAGTAGAGGTGTAAATAAATTCTGAGTGCACAACATAGAAAGGATCTTGTCCCTACAGTTAGAGAAGAGATGAGGGATTTCTCTGAAGGTGGATGCCTTCTAAACATCAGGTTTACCTTCTCTGTCTGCCCCATTATGGGTTTTTTTCTTCTTACAATGGATAGTAATAAAGTATAAAAACAAAAGAACCTGCCCTGAGTAGTGTTTTACTGTCAAGACCTATAGGGAAACCATTTACAAGAGCTGCTACCTCTGTACAAAACAAAGAAGAAAATGAGAAGGTCCTGAAGTTGGAGCCATCTTTCTGCTTTTTGTGAGAAAAACCAGGCTTAGCTCACAAGTGCAATGGGAGAAGTGACCAGTGTCCAACACAAACTCCCTTTTTCGTTTTTACATGTTGTGCTGAAGAACACAACACGATTTGGTTCACGAGAGACCAAAACGCTTGCTAACCTAAATGGTGGGTGGCTTTTGATTGGTATCCTTTGGCATGTCCTGTGGTGTGCAGCTGAACTGGACTGAGAAGCTGTGGGCTCTCAGTTAGAGAAACGGTACATTCAGAAGTCCCACTACACCACTCATCTCTGCCATTGCTGAATTTTTCCTCACAGTGCAGTATTTTCTCTTGTCCTTTGTTCAGTGCTGTCTTAAAACAATTTGAACATTGTGATTTCACAATTCTCTTGCAGACTGCACCTACCATTCTGCATTTCATCCCGTCCTACTCGTTCTACTCCCCAGAGAAGCTGAGGCAATCCCTTCCACTGCCTGGTGTGTTCACCTTGCCCACCACGGCCGGGGCAGCTGCCAAAGGTGGAGGTGAGCAGGAAGCAGTGAAGGAGAGAGCACAGGAGAGCACCTGGCCCTGTGACATCACATTAGTAAGAGCTGGTTTAAAATTTCTGTCGATGACTGGCAGTTCAGAGATACTTGACAGTTTTATCACAGCAGAGCGCACTGTAATTTCACTGCTTACATGATGCGTGTGCTTGCGTTTTACTGGTGTATGTCCACCTCCCCACCCATCTGCCACAGTTACCTGAGTGCAGTGGCTTGAGTCCCAAAGTTATTTTGCTCTCATTCTCTCTCTGTACTATACCACGTCCCACTGAAAATCCAGTAGGGAAGAATGTCATCTATTTATCCCATTTCCCAGGAAATACTGGCAAAGACTGGATGTTTTAAAAACTCTGAATAACACAGGAGTTTGAGTGTTCCACTGAGTGGAATTTTCGTCTCAGATGCACTTTTTTTAGAGACTTACGCCTTTTATGAGCATTTCACCATGTATTTGCTGTGAAGAAATGGTTCTCCCTGTCCCAAATCCAACCCCATATCCTCTGTCCCACCTCCCATGTTTATAGAGAATGTCATAATCATACGGTGCTGTTGTTGTGCCTGTCACAAAGCAGATATGTCTAAATGGCAGCCTTTCAGGATTCCAGCCCCCTCTTGCAGAGGACCGCAGCTGCAATTATTTTCAGCTGCATATACTCACCTCAGACACATTAAAGACTATGGAGTTGCACTGTGCTGTTTTGGAGGTCCTCATCTTCAGGTTCTAAAAGCTCTCAGCTCAGTTAAGTGTGTTTTACAAAGATCCCAAACCACATCACACTGTCACACAACACTTGAAATCGTGCATGTAGCAAGCCAAACCTTTACATTAAATCAGCTGAGACAGAGACCCTTGACAATGATTTCTCAGAAGCAGAAGTACTAAAGATGCCTGCATTAAGGCAGATTTTTGTAAGCGATCAGCTGTTCCACAATCCTTCCACAAACAGTGAGAGGCTTGTGTGGCAAACTCCAAGTGTGCGAATCAAGATTGGTCTCAAGACTCTTAGCATGTGACAACACCACCGTGCTTTTCCGTGGCAGCAGGGCACAGTGCCTGGGACGCCGAGGGAACGGAGCTGGTGGGTGACCGGGGTGTGCTCCCTGACCTCCCAAGAAGAGAACCCAAGTAGTCTCTGACAAGCCTTGTCCTTCACACCCCGAGACCCTGCTATAAGCACTGTTCCTCCAGACCAGTCAGGGCAGCAAGAGGAGGGCTGGGACAAGAGGACAGCAAGCCCAGGGAAGTTTAGTTTAGCAGGCTATAAATCCCCCTTCCCCTCCTCCCCTCTTTATTGCCTGTCTTTGGAAAACACAATCCGATATAAACCAGAGAGAGTGGAAGCAGGGCAATAAAACTGTACGGCAGGAGCACGAGTGTCGCAGGGGTGTTATATTACTGGCATTCCAAGTGGCTGATGTCAGGCAGTGAGCATGAGGGCCCACAAACCCGCGAGGGCCAAGAAATGTCCCAACTGTCCTTTGTGGCCCTGTGACATCCCTTCTGTTCAGATCCGTTCTCAACTCTTGTACTGTTCATCTCTTCTGCCCTTTGCTGCTCCCGAGTCTGTGCGTTATGATTTCAGGGGTTCTGGTTTCCAAGCTGTTCAAGTTGAGCGCTCAGGCCTTTTGACCACAAGTCAAGATATTCTTGAAACTCACAATGTGTTGTCTGATCCATGTGTAAAAGAATCAGCAGTGCCACACTTACAAAAATTATTTCTTGATGTGTACGTGGCTGTATTAAAATATACGTGTATCGATTTATTTTAGAAATTAATTTACATGAACTCAACTCTTTTTAGATAGGGCCCAGAGTCTCAAAACTGATTAGCGGTTCTGAGTGCCTTACATGAGTGATGGTTTTCACAGGACTGGCTCCCAACATTTTCTGAAAACCAGGCACCTTTAAGGTACTATTAATTGTCCCCTTAAAAGAGTTTTCAGCTGCCTTTGCCAGTGCTTGCTGTGAAAAATTGAAGGAGAGACATTTAACCACAAGTTCCGAGGTAGAAATATTGCTCAGAAACTCAGATGTACTTCCATTCATAGGAGCTGGCACAAGTACGATTTCTTGGGGCTAAATTTCTTTCTCCTCAGTTGTCTTCAGTTAGGTGTTTGCTATAAATTAACTTGCAAAGCTCAAATATAATTGGTATACTGAAGGAAATATCTCTGGAAAAGAATTCATCCTGCTTTTTTTCGGATACGGTCGCACAATCAAAATTAAGCCAGCTTAAGTCAGGATGCATAACTCATGTTTTTCTCTCTCTTCTCATTGTTGGTATTGTTTAGAGTTGGTTTGGGTTGGATCAGTTTCCCGACTCGATTTGTTCCACAGCTGTATGAATGCTTGCTGGCACACGAGGCATGGGGAAACACGCAGCTAAGGACAGGGGAATATGAGGTGAACTTTTGGGGCCAGCATCCCCTTAGGTGGACTTACAGCAACCCTTTAACAGCAGCCTCAGATGCCTACTACAATGGCTTTGGCATTCTCTAGGTTTGCACATCTTTCTGTGGAATTAGGAGATGTAGCAAACTTAGAGACCTCACTTTGGACAACCAAAGTTCTGTGAGGTGAATCTCACCATCATTTATCATTTAAGTATATTCCAGTTCTGAGGAGTACTCAGCAGTGCCAATATGCTCATTGAAATGGTAAATTCTGAATGTATATTCACTGAGCCCTGGGCTTGAATTTCTCTGCCATTTTATAAATATGACACATGTACTCCTGGCTAGTTTTGGAGCATGTCGGGAAAAAATACCCAAATGAACTTTTGAAGTGGACCAATTAAAGCATAGTAAATCCCTGTGTAGACACTCTTCCTGAGTATCAAAGAGGCCTTAATTCAGGTCGACCTAATTTATTTTGTATTGAAGTAAAACAAATCAAATCAAAGTCCCTTTAATCCTAAATGAGAGTGCCTGTGCAAGCGGGTGGAGGGGGCTTAACGCTATTCAGAATTTAATGGCATTTGATAGCAATTACTTAGAATAATCTCCTTTATGAGGTTTTTGGACACTCCTCTCAAATTCAGTAGCACCGTTTGTTTAATTATATGGAATAAAGATGACATTGAAGAGTTAACGTTGGAAATGGAATTCTAGAGGGTTTTCTGTACATAAAATATTGAAGTTTTCAATGACCAAGGAAGTAGGAAAAGGACATGTGATTATATCACCTTTATACATATGCATTGCTCTGCATATAATTTATTTGTTCACATTTCTCCAAGTCTACATAGCACTTATTTTTAGATCTGAGTTAACTTTTTGGTTCAACACAGCACCCTGAAGAGAAAGCTGTTCGATTAATGATTGAGTTTCCTGGTCAGCATAGGAAGGGAGGTTCTCTTCATTCTCTTCTCCATCCAGATGGATATTTAATGTACAGAGTATCATACTATTTTGCATGAACATATAACACCTTTAATGCTGTGATCCTAAAGTGCCTTCCAAATGTCAGTGAACAAAGCCTCCGCACTGTCCCTGAGAAAATCAGAGAAGTGCCGTTATCCCAAATTTACAGATAGGACAAACACGATCCTAAGAAGTGAATTATCTTGCCTAAGGTCACACACAAGGAGAGAATGACTGCATGGAATAAAACCGATTCTTCTAAATCCCTGTCTTGTGACTCAGTCGCAAGACTGCCCTTCTCTATTGTTTTATAACAAGCCTTATTTCCACTATCTCCCCTTCCAGAAATTCTGTCAATACAGTCCTTTCTGTGGTAGCCACATTGTCTGGCAGTATCTATTAGGAAAGATGGAGAAGTTACTGATGGTATGGCTTAGGGCTGCTGTGGCACTTGAGTGTGGTGGGGTCTTTCTGCTCCTAATCCATTGTATCAGCTCCTGGCAATTCAAGCCCTGTCTACTGAATTGCTGGGGGTGAAAGGTCAATGCATTAAGCATAGCAGATTAATACACTGCAGTAAATCCCAGAACCAGCACTTTAAGGAGCCAGTAATATTTCACACGTGATTGTTCTACCAATTGATTGCACCATCTTGTGAGTGCGTTGTGTGTGTGTATTTCTTTGACTCCATTTACGAGCTTTCCCAAGCTCCCCTGTTTAGTGGAGATTGCTGTGTCCCACACTGGTTGCACTTTGATCAGGGAAATTCAATACCTGAGGTCTGGGCTTTATAGGAAAGCAAGGTCCAGATTAAGGGAATTAGCCACAGTATATCACAACTAATAAAAGAGTGATTGAGCCCCACCACAGTGCTGCCCCAGGGGACGGGAGGAAAAAGGAGGGGGGCAGCTAGAGGAGGGGGAGGAAGACTTGCAGATAAAGCCATGTCTGTAATTAGAAATGAATAAACCTGCTATCACATCATGCCTCTTATGGTTCTAGCAACCAAATCAACATCTTTTCACAAAATGTTGCAGCTATAGCCTTTTTTTCCTTTTTTCCTTTCCCATTTCTTCCTGTTAACCTTGTCCATACACACATTTTCAGTGCAACTGAATTACAAGTCTTTTTAGGAATTTTGTGGAGAAATTAATTGCGTATTTTACTGATTCTTATGTCCATTTCATGACAGTGATTAAATAACTCAGGTCAGTGGGAGCTGCAATTTCAGACACTTGACAAAAGCAGAAATAGGAGCACCAGCCATTGTGTGGATGCTGGGATTTCTCTCAAGATAAGCCTTGAGAGTTTTGTAAAGAGCGGCCTATTGTTATTATGAACCTAATCAGAATCATCAAGCTTTCTTTATCCATACTGCTTTAAAGAAAAAAAAAATCAAACCAGATCTGAGCATGTAGTTTGCTCTTGGACTAAGAAAATTGCTGCAATGTTTTTCTTGGAAGGTTTTCACAGTAATATGCCAAGACACAGTGTAACATCTACACATCTAAATGAGGAGATAGTAGGTTTTATTATTTTACAGACAGTGACTGAGGAAAGATTATTGATCATTCTATCAGAGAGGATCAGGCTGCTGCAAAATCCAGATTATTCAGTTACAGAAAGGCTTTGTACAAACCGTCTTCACTAAGGCTGTGAGCTTCACTTTGTTCTAATTTCCTTGCCCATTTTTTCCCAAGGTCTTAATCCAGACCAAACTTCCCTTGAGTTTTTCTTATACTTTTTAAAGATATTTGCTTGAACTAGGAGTAGCAAAAAGAGTAGAAAAAGGCCCAGCACGTACTGTCTGTATCTGGCATCTCCTTTGTCATACACACGGCTGGGGCTGGGTACACTGATAGAGGTGCAGTCGTACGTGAACAGCCTTGATTTGTTTCCCAAACTGAGGACTTGATTTTTCAGTTTTGATGTTGTTTGTCCATGATATTTGTCTGGAAAACAAATACAGAAAAATACCTAATTTTATAGTATCTCTTTGCATTTGGATGTCTGCTAATGTGATGATTTTGGTGCTTACTAATTTGAATCTGCAAAAGCATTTTAGCGTACACCTAATCTGACTTGCACTGTGTTTTAGGATTTTTCTGGGAGTCAGACACAGGGTTAAGTGCTTCAGTGAATCAGAGTTACAGCAATTTAAACCAGACTCATAATGAAAGGAGGAGTGTATTAACCATAGTTAGTGCCTTGCAGAGTTTTAGGATTTCTGTGTGTTGGATAAACATTAACATCCTCTCCGATGACAAATTCCTATCTTTTTTACTAAATCTTTTCATTTTAATACTCTTCAGCATTCCTGCATGAGCAATGGCGAACACTGAAGCCAATGGAAAGAGTGTGTTGAACTAAATGCATATTTGATCAAGTTCCTAGAATCCATTTTCACATATTATTTATTATTACTGTTTATTATTATGGTATAAAGTAGATGGCTACATAAATAGATATTCTGTCTAATTAGGCTGCTCTGCCTGAAATCCTCATTCATTTGCCAGATAATGCATTTTCAGTGAAATGGCACAACAGTATTGATTAATCACAGTAACTCTTGACAGTGTTTTTTAGAACAACTGACCATGCACAGTATTTTGAAAGCACTGGCAAATTTTTTTATTTTTGTTCCTCTTGTGCCAGCTCATTAAATTTTCCCGAAGTTTTCAGAAGTACGTAATTTTCTTCCAGGATCAGGAATTCGTGCTTTTTAACATTTCTGTTTTCCTTAAGACCAGGAATCTTCGTGCCAAAGCACACATTTGCACTTGTCTCATTCTCTCTAAGCAAACCAGTTTCCCAGCCTCCTCAGCTTTGATATCATTACAAGCAGAGATACAAAAAATGGACAGAAAAGAGTGTTCAATTCAAGTTAGTTATGTTGTGAAAAGCTATCAGTAATTCAAGACAAATGGTTGGTTGACTTGAGCAGGAAATTTTGGTTAAATATCAGTTCCCAGAAAGATTTCTTTCCTGACACAATTGAGCCATCTCTTTGAATTGTCTGTCAAAAGTGGGCTAAACTCAACATCAAAATTATATATATTAGTTGAGACAGTGACAGTACTGAAATGTATTAAACTTGCCTGAGAACAAGCAAACCCACTTTACTGTGGTACAGAAGTTAAGCACTCAGGAACATACTATTTTATTTGAAATTAAAATGTAAATACGGTGGAGAATTTCGGTTTTGTAATCACCTGCTTTTAAAAACTTACACCTAAACTTTGTGTCCTGTAAAATCTTACCTAGGTGATGTGCTCTTATGTAGTCTGTTACATCACAGTAATTAAAGAGCAGCTCAAGGAACTTTGTGTGTGGCAACACAGCAGCTCTCCCTGCTCTTACTGAGGATGGTCAGTGCTGAGCAGTTCTTCCCTCTCCAATCCCCCAGTATCACCTGTGATTCTGCATTACTCATAGTTTGTGCTGCTTTAGATTATCTGCTTTCATTATTTCATTATTCATCTGCCAAATAACAGGGAAAAAGTACAAACCCCACTTTCCCCCAAAAAACCCCTCTAATTGTCACATGAGATGATGCCTTTAACCCAGTGTCCTGTGCAGGAATGGACCGTGCATCTGGGTATCACTGAGACAAAGTTGTCGGGGGAAATCATGTCAATAAACAAACAGGGAAACTTGTTTGGGAAACCCATTTCAAATCAAAAAAACCCAGAGCCATCCATGTACCTAATGCAGTTCAGCTTTTCTTAGCATCCCCAGTCCAGTCGCTGATACCTCTCCAAGCTACAACTAGTATGAGTTTACTTCACAGTCCTGAAACTTTAACATTTTAATGAGGCAAAGTTTTGTCCCATAGAAGCTAAACTCTACCAGAAATGCCTAAGAGCCAAATACTGAAAGTCTTTATGTACACAGTAATCCCTTTTCATACAATACTGCCATACAGCTAAGAAATTGATTTTTTTCAGAAGAAAACAAGAGAGCAGCACCCATTAGTTCTTAGTTAAATATTAGATGAAATTACTTAAATGCAAAATTTATGGCATTCATTCAGTACAGGATTCAGACTAGTTTTTTAACTGCTTTGTTACTTTTTCCAATCCATGAACAATTTAATTTACATGGTGAGGGATTAACTCCCACTTCTTTAGGCATTTATTCCTGCTTCTATTCAAGTGAATGGTAAAATTTTGATAGGTTTGAACAATGAATAATCAAGGCTGATAAAAAGTCTACTGAAGATTCCCATCAATCCCCATAGTCTTTGCAGGAGGATCCCACTCGAGTGTAAACTTGAAGCAGCTCAGTGGAGTCATTTAGAATAACCCAAAACAAGTCTGTAACTGTAACTTGAACCTGTTTTATAAAGTGACAGGAGATGAAGACGCTGTTGATGGGCAGAACTAAGGAAATGGACTAAACCCCTCAAAATCTCTCTTTTGAGATGCATCTCCACAAGCAGCGGATGAATGCTACAAGTGATGATGAAATGCCAGTGAGCAGGGCCAGCCCACATCAACTGTTTCATGACTGCTTGCCAGACAAACAGCTTGGTTGTCAGAGCAGCAGGAAAGAAATACTTGGACTGCCAATAACCAGAAGTTGAAAATCTGGCAAGGTCAGTCCCTCCCTCGATCTCAAGGCTCGGGTGTTGACTTCTGATCTCTCCTGAGAATGTGATAAAATTCATATAAACTAAAACTACTTCTAAAGTAGTTAGGTAGCAGCTAGGCATTAAAATATTTGTATGAGGATATCCTAAACTCTGCCAAACAGGATGCACGTTGCTGTATATAAGCCATCCAGACAGGGCATTAAAGTTAGGATTCTGTCATCTCCACATAGTCCTGAAAAATACTTTTGTGAGATTTCCACATCCAGCTCAGTTAGCATATTCCCACTTCCAACTAGACTGTAAAAGCCAGTAATGCTTTAAGTCCAGTGTCAGTTATCCAGTAACACTTACCTTCATTCTAACACTTTTTATCCATTCATGTCAATATATGTCTTATAAAGAAAGCCCGTTTGTGCTTATCATTTCACAGATAGGGACAAAATGATTTACTCAAAACACTCCAGTGGCAGAGCCAGCAGTAAATGCAGTTTCCTGACTCAATGCCCTTTTGCTGACCACACTGTGCTAGTCTAACATTCCCTAATATCTGCAATCACATACGATAGCCTAGTTATCCACCCCCCATCATCTGTAACAACACATACTGTAGTGTTTGGCTCCTCTAAGAAATGAGAGACTAGCAAGTATTAGGTATGATTTTCTGATTTTGATTACTGTTGCCCTAAATGGATAGTATCGTAGTTACCTCCTCCCCCATCCCTCTGTTCCTACTCAATCATGTATTTTGAAACCATTTACTAAATAAAACTTCACTCTACCAAGGGGTCTGGAGAGATTTTGACCTATACAGTGCTAATACTGTTATTCTTTTGTTTTGTTTAAAACAGTCCCTTATTAAAATGGAAACATCTACTCCAGTCCAGATTATCAGTATGGGTTCTATGTCCCTTTTACCTGCACTCCAGGTATCCTTTTTCTGTTTTCACAGAACACTGTAAACAATTGTCACTGGAACAGCTCAATGCAGACTTTCTATGTGTATAAGTGGGCTTGTTCATCCTGTGCTTGAGCTGGTACTACTTATCCTCCCACAATCACCATCTACCACAGCACAGGGGCTGCTAATGTTCTATAGGAACAGGTTCTGACTAAGCCCTCAGGCCTCCAGGTTTTCCTAAGGGATAAAGAGTAGAACACTCGGGGCTGTGGTTAATAGAAGGTGAGCAAAAGGCTTCCCAGGTCAGCTTGAAATCAAATGTATTCAGGAGTATTTTCTTTGAATATGTTCTCACGAGATATTCAGAATGTTTTCAGTGCTTCCTTATGTAATGATGACAGTGTGCAAGGAGCTTCCTTGGCAATCACAGAGTGCAAATCTTTGGTTTGGGAAGCTGACAGATCTTACACCTTAGCGATGACTATCATTTTACCCTGGCAGCTTCTAGTTTTAGGCTGCCACATTTGGCATGGCTTCTCATCACCATTATGCACTGGTAGACACAATGCATAACATTTTTTAGTCAGGCTGCTATGAGGAAAAGCTTTTTCTACACCATGATTCTGGCTGATCTCCTCTTGCCTGGGGTAATCCTAACAAATGAAGTGCTGCAGTCAGGAGTGAATGTCAGTATACACATGTTCAGAAAGGGCAAGTTTATTGCTGAAGATAACATGGAAATAATACAGTGAAGTCAGTATCTCAGTGTGATGATGCCCTCAGTGTGGACTCCTGTAACTGCAGACTCAAGTACACAACGCCTGTTACAGCCTTCTATTAACTTGTTTTCATCTGGTTTTGTAACTTCGCCCCTATGTGAATAGCCACAGATAGGTTTAAGATCTATTTTTCCTATGATTCTGATGACATGGAGGGTTATGGAGTTCAGGAGATCCCAAAAGAATCATCACAAAGGTGAAGGTTTTTTGACTTCAGCATCTTTGATCTGTACATTTGGCTAGTGTGAACTAGAAACTGAGGTATAAATAACTATAAAAGACAGTAGTAGAGAGGGAGAAAAATCTGCTGCTTGGGATCCATGTACCTGGACTGGCCATTGGTGCTGCATAAACAACTGGGGAAATCCAGACTTCCACTGTATAAATGAAGGCAGCTTTTCCTGGAGAAATCTGTCTTGGCCTTCCATAGGCACAGAATGCCTTGAAGCAGCAATAAGAAGATGATAGAAAAGTCCAGTGAATAAAAAATTTAGATAGACACCTAGCACCCCAAGAATTTCTGTGATTGCACATGGGACATCAGAGGATTTGGGCAAGCTTCAAAACTGGAAAGCTTGGGACAACTTGTAAATTGCCCTTCTGTCCTCACAAGTGGCACCGTGTCCTCTGTCCCTGCTCTGCTGTTGAGCGATGGCACTTCCAGCCCGTCTCCACACAAGTTGGTTGCCTGAGGAAGACTCCCACAGAAGTGAGTCCTCAAGGCCATACTGAGATTAACTGAATGCTTACCCCTTCACTGTGTTTCTGTCAAATTTTCCGGCAGGTACTCAGAAAATATTTCACTGCCCTAAAGGCAGGTTCTTAATTTACTTCCTGCCCTGCACGGTGTCTCGCTCTTGCTTGTGTTTTTCTCTTTATTTTGAGGGTAGGGGACTGTGTTTTTATGGTGGCCATGTTAATCGTATCCCTGGTGGTCACAAAGGAGTTTAATAAAAGGGGTGGGTGGCTGGGTTAATTATTTTTTCCATCTGTCTTAGGAGAAGAGTGTTTTAAATAAATACGGCTCTGTTGGAGCAGAGGGGTTGCAAGAGTAACGTTTTTTGTTTCTCTTCCTTTGTCACCCACCACCCTCCTTCCCACCCCCCAGTTTATTTCCTGCTGTGGAGACAAGTGACTTAATAAACTATTATTTATTTGTTAAAGATGTCTCTTTCCAGCATGAGCTTTCCTGCTGGGGAGATGAGTGTCTATAAAATATTTCCAAAGGTACCTCCTTTAAAGATTTAGTGGGTTTCCCAATAGCACACTCCAAGTCCTGCTGCTGTAAAAGTTGCTGGCTGTTTATTTTTCAACATGTCTGAGAGCCTGAGTGATGGAACAAGAGGGAAGTTTTGTTCTTCCACAATTTTTAAAATCAGCTTCTACTTTGAGTCTCAGTTCTGTACAGCAAGAGCAAACTGCCAAGCCAGCACTGAGCCCTATTTTGTTTAACAAGGCTCTGGTTTAGCTCAACTTTATGCCATGCAGATTTGCTAAGCAGGATTGAGACCTTCATTTTAAACAACTTTGTGAACAGTTGCTGAGCAGGGAGCCTTGAAGTTAAATTCTGAGCTTGAAGGCACTGGGCCACAGATCTCAGCATCACAATGGCCAGCTCAGTTTTTTTAATGTTTCAAGGCAAGTTATTTTCTTACCACACCAGCATCCATGGAGGAGACTGTAAATACAGTCTGTTCCTGCTGCTCAGCATGGACTTTTTTCACTACTGACACATTGATTCATTTTTTTAAGAGCAGACTTCCATTTCTATTTTTTTTGCTCAAAATTCAATCTGCCATACTAAGTGCTATGTCCACCACCTTTCTGCTTTTCTCATAGAAGTCAGTAGAATATGCTACGTAAATACTGCATACTAAGGATACATATCCTCACACATGGTATACAGTTTCTTCTTCAATACTATGGAATTAGGAATTACTACTGCAGTAATCATGCAATGTGTGTAACAGTCTTCACACAGCATTACAGCCTGGTGGCCCAGACAAGCTTAACCTGCCAGCTTCAGGAGCAATGACTCTATACAGTATCATGTCATTTGCTTTTTATAACCTCCCTGTATTGCGTCAGTCCCAAAGCTACAGGTGAAACCTCACCTTTTGGTCCAGTTCATCCTTGGGAGAAACCCTCAAAATTGATAGATTGGGGGTATGAGAACACCAACCAACCCAGTGCCTCTTTTGGGTGAAAACTCCCTCCCATGCAGGGTTTTGGTCCAAGTTCTGGTTGTTCAGTGCTGGTGTTGGACCTGGCACAACTTCTAAGCCTGGAGTTTGACATTTTTAGGAGCTACCTGAAGCAGGAGAGTACGCGGGAACCTTCCAAAAGCAAGGAGCTCAGTGTGGTTCTCTGCTTCCCCCAGGTGGTGGCATCTGTGCTGGCATGGCTCCGCGATGGGCACGGCCTCAGCTGAGAGCTTTCCTCAGCAGAGGGGAGAATAAATCACTGCGGAGTCCCTGAGACAAACTGGGTGGGAGGAGGAGGCTACTGAACAGAAGTCTACTGGAGACACAAGGAAGGAGGAATTCCCAGCTTGGGAAGTAGGTAGAGTAAGACCGAGATGACCGAGGTGTGTGACTGGTCACTCTCTGTCCACTATTCTGGGTGAGTTGTATGTGAGACTGCCTGAAATGTTCACTGAGCAAAAATGCCATCCTGCCATCATAGGATGGGCTCAGGATTCTCTCAGTGTTTGTGCATTACTGCTGAAAGTGTTCCAGGAATATTTGTGTTCACCACCTAGATGAACTAAGAGGGGGAGCACTAAGAAGGTTTGAGAGAAGAGCTGAAACGTCACTAGAAAGAGGCAGACGCTGACTTCAGTTCTTTCAAGCCTGGCCTTACAGTGTTTGAGCCAGCAGGTAGGACTCCTGCATCATCTTGCATTGTAAGACAAGCCAGCTGGATTGCCTTGAGCCACAGGTCCACACCAGGCAGGTCACTCTGAATGTAGCTGCTTGGAACATTAATTCTTTCCAATATGTGAAAAGTCGCAGAGAGCTTGCTTCTCCACTAGGTACAAGGGGAAGGAAAGAGCCTGGAAAGGGAGCAGAAAGTACTTCTGAAGTGTAACTACTGAAAACATGCAGTGGAATCTGCTGGGAAGTGCAGGGCTCAGTCCCCTGTGACTATGACCCTGTGTGTAACAGAAAGAATGCAGAAAAAATAGAGAAGGCTTGGAAAATGGCTCTTTTCTGACAACTCGATTGTCTAATCTCAGGAGGGCCCTGAAGAGAGATGAACCAGTGCACAGTAAGAAACTAAGAGAGTGGATGTTGGAAGCAGACTGTTAGCCAGCAACGACTGGCAGCTGGATAAAATTCTGGAGACAGATAATTGTAATCAAGATTCAGTCCCACAGAGACAATTAGTTATGTGAATACAAACCAGAGCACAGGCTACTGAATGGGAAAGAAATATTTCATTCCTATATAAGACTGAAAAAAGCTAGGAAAAATACATGAAGAGACATCCTATGTACCATGAATGAAATTATTATATTATTTGAAACTTTTAAATTACAGGCATTATTCAGCATCCTAACTATGTATACATCTACTCAGAGTGGCCTTATCTGCAAGGGCCACTTAGAGTTTGTGGTTTTACCCTTGTTCCAGATTTGGGGTTTTTTTGCTTACAATAAACACTGGTGTGAAATCGGAGCATTCTGAAACATCCCTGCATTTAAAGCAGTGGAATCTGAAATCAGGACCCTTCCCGTAGCTTTGGCATCACCTTTTTCTCATTTTGTCCTCACTGATTTCAAGTCTTGCATGTGTAATAAAGTAAACACTTCAAGATTTGGCCCATAGCAGGAGTCATAAATTCTTTGGTTTTGAAGACCTGATCCTTCATCCACTGATGTTAATAGAGGAATTCTTATTTGACGTCATTTGGGAGGAACAGATCCCAAGGCATTTGTTCTCAGGCATATCAAAGCAACTATTTTGTATGGAAAGTAAATTAAAATGCAATATTCCTACATTTGCTAGGAGTGTAAATCTCAGCACCACAAATCAAATTAATTGTATATCTATGTGCAGTATTTCAAATGAAACCTGTGACAGTCAGACAAGTTGTTCGATAACTGATCTTTTAAAAACATCAGAGCGAGATCATTCAAAGGATTACTTCAAACTACTTTTTAGTGGCTGAAGCACAAAATGGTCTAGATTTAAAGCTTAAGTATAGCAATTTAATTTGAAGTTTCTCTGTATTTTCTCAAGGATGCTTGAAGACAGAATGTCACCTGAATGAGCTACTCCCTACACTAAGCAGAAGGTGACTGGACAATTTACATCTGTATACTTATTGAAAGGAAGGCTGAAGAATCATTTTTGTCGGTGAGTCTTGCAACAGTGTTATTATGTGGGGAAACAAGCGCTAAGAGAGAAAGAGGAAGAAAATAATTCTAAATTGTCTCTGCTCTGCGTACTGTGAGGATATTGAGGATAATTCTTACAGCATCATTTTTAGATCATTCCCCATTTAGTTTAACAACTCACCCCCCACCTCACTTTTGTTCGGTTTTGTACAGAACATTTCTGACACTGTAAATTCACTATGTCGGGTTACATCCTCATTTTAGGAAGGAATACGTCCTCTGCTTGTCATGCCAACACTTGGCTGTTTTAAGTGATTTATGTATTTTACTTGTTGTGGAAGTCTTGGTGTATTTGTGTATACACATACTACATATATAAGTAAATGAGTTTCTCTTCTGTTTTTCTCTAAGGTTTCTTTCTAGGGAAGGCAACTATTTCTAGGTTTTTATAAGCTGATGGAACAGGCTTGTCAAATAGTCTTTATGAGAGAAGAAACAGGAAGATGGTTTGGTTTGCAGACAGAGGGTTATTGGGCAATTATGTTTTTTATAGAGCTGTTGTAGGACAAATCACGGGCCTGCTTTTGCCTTTGATGCTATGAGGCAGACGGCCCAATAAAGATCAGAACAAGGGAGGGCAAAGGGGGTCAGGGACAGAGCCTTCCCTTGGGGTCCCGCTTCTGCTGCTCGCCTCAGAAACCAGACACCCCTTCCAGATGCACCACAGCTCCACTGTGACCCTCCTGATGGGCCGTGCTGGGAAACTGGGAGTGCTTCAGGAAGTGTTCACCCTGCACAGCCAGCTCCAGGGTTACATGGGTGCTGGGGAGAAAGCTGCCCTCTGTGGTGTCCTGGCACAACCAAGGAGATTGTTTGCTCCCATGTCTATAAAAAGCCAATGTACAAGAAACCTTGCGTGGAAAAAATCAGCTTAGCCTACGCAAAGCTGTCTAACTGGCAAACTCTCCCTGCTTGTGTCTCTTTTTTGATATCTGTTTCCTTTTGTACTGTCTGAACTCATCTTTCAGCCACTCTCTAACTTCTCACAATTAGGAAGAATTCTCCTTGGGGCAAGTTGTCCTATCAATTTTTATTTTGTTTCACCTTCATTTGTAGCAGTTGGTACTGGGCCTGTAAGAGAATCTTGGCTTACATAAACTACAAGTTATTTGTCTATGCCAATTCTTTTATATATAAACAGTGTTTAGTAGAAAAGTGTGTTTATTTTGATGTTGGGGATTCATCATGTGTCTGTGCGGGGGGCACTGGGGAAATCTCATCTCTAGAGTGTTCCTAATCTCCAGACAATTCTGCTGCCATTTAGAGATATTTCAGTTGGGCAGTTCATTCCAAATACAGAATAGATAAATACATTTGGAAAAAAAATAGTGGTTGCACATTTTACATCATCTTTTCCTCATTATTCAGAGCAGCACATGATATGAACCTGAGCTACTTCTGCTTTATTTTCCTTTGAGACACTTTGATTAGGTAGAGATCATTTCCACATAAATGCTGTGAATAGTGTACTGGAGATACCTTTGGGAATATCCCGCTCTGCTCTCAGGGAGTTGGTGACTGGGATAAATGTCAGAGCCCAGAACTGCATGGAAAGGAGCCCTGTACCCTCAATGCTGGGCTGGCCAAAGCTATGAAATAAATACACACACAGCAACACGGGTCCGCCTAGGAAGGCTTGGAGCAGTAGATCTGTTAGAACCAAATTGTTTCATGGAGTTCAAACTGTGGCTCAGTTACTTGAGGCAGTTCCTGCACTGACACCTGGCCCAGGCTTCCAAATTATCTATTTTGATCACTTTCACCACTTTTTTCATCACAGGGAAACTGCGTTGTGTCGTGGGCTTGGAGAGACCAGAAGGAGGGGACTAAGGCTGCTGGAATCATGCACGTAGAGGCAGTGTACATTATGTCTGGGAAGGTGGAAGTACTCAGTGTGCAAGTAGCAGATTTTGACCCCTGACTTCCCCTGCAAAGAGTACTGACCTCCTTGGATCCTCAGGCCATCACAAAATTAGCTGTTCAGAATGAACTGAACTTCGGAAAAGAAAGGATTTATTAAATACAAAATTGACTGGCAGGGTGAAAGCTCTCTCCCCTTCCAGCATGCCACTGATCTACTTGAATACCAATGGGAAAGGGAAGAAAATGGATTGTTGAATGAAACTCACCAGTGTTTGCTGTTTATTTGCTAAGTGCTCAACCAATCACAGAGAAACTAAAGCACTGTCAAATTCTTATTGGAATACCAGTGAGAGTAACTAGGGAATACCTAAGAGATAGAAAGATGGATCGGTTCTGCCTACTACACTTCCTTTTACTGCAACTGGTTTTCCTGCTTGATAAACCTGTAAGCTTTCCCTTTCCTTCGCTGCCAGTCACAGTTAGGCTTTTCCAAAGTTGTCTGCTGCTTGTTTTTTGAGAAGTTCTTCAAATGATTGTTGGTCTGTGGCTGTTTCCAAGTGTCTGCTATAAAACCAGAACATGACTAGCTGGTGTTCACTGTTGTTATTGACAACTCAACATCAAAAATTAAGTCTCATTCTGCACTCTGACAGAAAGGGAGCTTTGAACCACAGCATTGGAATTGCTGCCAGATTCAGAGCCCTGTATCAGAACTCTCTGCAGGATATACAGGATTCTAATTTCCATGCTCATAAGATTCCTCACTACTTCAAAATGTAAGGCTTTATGGACAACTAATTAACATCTAGTGTATAAGAAAATAAAAGTTTAGGGCTCAGAAGGGCCTCCTTAACATGAACATTAGAAGTCCGAAAGTCTAGAAGATGGCTCAGTACAGGGCTTAAATCTTTCCCTTCTAGAGCTGAGGAATCCATATGTAGCCCACTGGCCGAGCAGCAGGTCCCTGACAATCTGGAGAATTCCAAGAACAGTCCCTTAGGCCTCTTCCAGTAGAGTCACGGGCAAGAGCCAGACAGAAGCACCAAGCACCATGCCCGAGACATCTTGAAAATTAAATAACTGCACATTCCCTGCCCTCCTCTCTGCCTCTGCCCCCCAGTCATATTCGACTCTGTAATTCACCTACCTTGGGAAATCTGCAAAATTTCACCTGTGACAGCTCTGCTGACAAACGGGAGATCAGAGCTTTCATCTGGGTGATGAACTGCCAGGCTGTCAGAAGAGCAGAGTATCCGTGCCGTGGGGAGGCAGGTCAGGGCTGCCGCAGGGGCTCTGCATCCTGACCTGGGCAAGACTCAGGGAGGACTGGGCCGTACCTGCTCCTGCCGCTCAGGGGCTGCAGGACAGTCGGGGCACGTGTTCCCTCACAGGGAAACAGAGACAAACCAGAGACAGCCCTGAGCACACACATGGCTTGGGGAGTTGTCTAGGACCACACTCCATTTCTCAAATGAGGGCCTCCCACACCAGGGGATTAATTGGCAGGTAGGTTCTAGAAACTGCTAGTGAGGTAATTACATGTAAAATTAGGTCTTTTCATTTGAATACCTGACTGTGAAGCCATAGCATTATATTCCCCCAGCTGTTACACAGCACAATTTGATCCACCTGAATTTTGGTACATTTTAAAAAGCACCAAGAGTAGTAACTTGTTTTTCTGCATAACACCATATATTGAAGAGCACTATGCGAGTATTTAAGGAATTTCTCAACATGTCCTCTTCCAGCTTCACTGGATATGGTCTTTGAAAAGAGAAGGATCTGAACGTTTTGCTATCTACTCGCAAACATGTGGTCTAGGTTGGAAAAACCCTGCGTACTTGTGATCTCCGGGATCAGCCCAGCAAATTGGAACAGAAAAAGAATTTAGAAGCCCCAGTTTCATTCCCCCTTTCTGTCTGAAGTAAGCTGAACCCACATCTAATTCTCTGAGTGGCCTGAACAGTGTACTACAGTCTTTCTTGTGCCTAGGTTAAATATTTTATTTTTAAAAAACAGAATAGAACTGAACCTGAGCATTGAGAATACCTCTCTGTCCTCAAATATCCAACAGCCCTGGGTCAGTGCTATAAGGAAGATGCAAGATCCAGGGTTCAGTCAAAAAGCAAATGAGGGCTTTTAAGCCGGGTTATGAGTTCCAAGGATGAAGACTTTGTCAAGCCCTCAACTTTGTTTTAACCCCTCCCTACAGCTGAAGTCTTCTGTCATCTCAACATTAATTTCTGTCAACATGTGGGGAATTTTGCTGAGAAATTTTCCTATCTTAACCCGTTACAGATGCACTTTTCTGCGAACACCTTGGCTGCAGGGTGGCAGTTTCAAAGCAGAGACAGAGGTAGGAAAGGTGGGTCTCAGTGCAGTGAAAGCCTGTTATGAGAACATTCGTCATCTAATCCTGAATTCCTGGGGGGACTGGGTTGGTGCAAGATCACTTTAGACTTGCCTCGTTTCTTACAAGCTTTCCATTTGCATCCACTAATGGCCATTGTAACAGACAGGATGCTGGAATAGATTTAGCTGTGATCTAATCTAATCTGACTCCTCTTGTGTGATTTGATAGTGGCTCCAAGACACTGTCTCTCCTGTGAGAAGATTTACAAGGTGTACCCAGTCTGAGTAGTCCCCACCAGTGAAGCTGGGGAGCTGTGGTGCCTGTAAGTGCTTGACAGAAGGACAGTGACTTCGTTCATCTGAAGTGGGACTGAGAGGCCTCTCGAGGCAAGTGCCTCAGTGAAGAGCAAGTGCTATCATCGTTCCCTTCTTGCTCCCTAAATTTAAGACACTGAACTGTTAAGATCAGTTGCCTGAGGTCAGAATGTTTCTCAGTGCTCTAACAGGATTCTCTTCTCCTGGGGAAAGTACCGTGTCAGACTAGTTAGTACCTTCTTGCTGCTGGCGATTTATTTCTAATGGCAGGAGCCGGAATTCCCCTTTTTCCATAGGAGACAAGGGAGACGGCAGGCTCTGGCTGTTTGTTGGGTTTTCATGCCTTTTTAAAATACTGTTCAATACTTTCTAAATGTAGTTTTGCTCATTCAACAGCACAGCTTAGTGCTTCTACACCTGTGTATGTTTTCTCCCTCCCCATTCCCTCAACCCAACTGTACCAAGAAAGTTTGCAAGTGAACTGTAGCTTAGAATGTGAATGCCAGTTTAGCTGGACCAGTAGTAAAATACAAAAACCCCAGGATGCAGCAAGGTGTTGATTGCAGAGATAATCTATGACCAGTAGAAGGTAAATAGAGAGGGGAGAAAACCTCAGCATTGTTGGTTTGTGCCTTTAGATATCACCGAATAGCCTCGATGAACTCTTAACTGCTTAAAATTTTAGAAATAGCCTCTTCAGTGTGTTCTGAGCCTCTCTGCTGCTCTGTTGGCACAATAATACCCTTGCAGGACTGGCAGTAAGGGCTCAGGGGCAGATGACTGCATGGGGGGCTGTCCTCACCCAGTCTGGTATGGAGCTCTCTGAAACTTAAGAGCAGTGGGAGCACCAGAGGAACACTGGAAAGTAGGAGGAATATGAGTGTTTGGATGGTTTTACACTAATGCTGTGGAGCAGTCCCTGGAAAGATGGTATAGTTAAAATGGAATAGTGTGAAGGTCAGTATTAAGGGCAAAATGTATTCTTCCATACTTCTCCTTGCATTGGCAAAGGAACAATAAATCTGCCTGAACATTTATTAAACCTTTTTTTGTTATTTTCTTTTCCAGTCACCTCTTGAATTTAGATCTTTCAGATTTGTCCCAGAAATTCTCCAGAATATTGAAATATCATACCTACAGTGTTTGAGGAATCAAGAGAAAAGTGCTTAAACTCTTCAATTATCTGCTTTTCCTCCAATCTTCCCTCCTCCTTGCCAATGTAAATTACACCATATTAATGGTAAATTACACCATATTAAACTCCCTTTTGCTTTGGGGACAAAACTAAGTGCATAAGGGGAAGAGTGGGAATATCACAAAAGAACGTGATATTCACGCACTGCAAAGTAAGCAGCTCCAAAAAAGTCTAAAGTGTTATGGGAAATGCACAACATGCCAAGTCACTTGTCCCTACTGCCTACCCAGAGCACGAAGGGGAGTCTGTGGACACACTCAGTGTCATCTCGGGTTGTGTCACTAGACCCAGGAAATGATGGGAAGAAGACTTAGGTAGAAGAATCCTTATCTTAAGGCAGCCCTCTTTATTCCCCACTGAAAGCATCAGAGAGGGGCTTTCCTCTACTCTTAGTCGAAGGAGCAGAAATCCCATTTCACCCTCCTGTTCAGAACTGCCTGCCTGTACCTGCTCCTCCTGCCTCTGCTGGTCTGCCCTGTGTGTTTGGAATGAAAGATTTTCCCTGCAAGCCCTGAATCTCTTCCCTGGCCTGTCAGGCTCTTATCAGCCCGGGTTCCTCAGTGGGCCACAGTGATTTACTGTCCAAATAGTGCTGTTCTTTGTCAGAGATTGTGATCGAAAAGCCTTACTTTGCAGCTAATAAGAAACTCTTCCTTTTCCCTCATGTTTTTTTACCTTTCTTCAAATATTGTTTTACGAGCCCATTGCTTGTTATCTGCCTGACACAGAAGCTGTGCCTCAGGGCATCATTTTCTCACCTCTAAGCCAGGGGGTTGTTGCTTTGATGCTGGTTTTGAAGAGCTTGGAACAACTCCACGTAGGGTATCTACCCTGTCTCCCCAGGGCAATCTGCTCAGGTGAGGATCCTTGCCTTCATGGTTCACACTGGCATTCTGGGCATTGCTGTTTTGTTTTGTGATACAAAAGGAGAAATGTTTTATAAAGGTAGAGGGCTTGACATTTATCAGATGTTTGAAAATGGCAACATGAACAGGAATGGGAAAATGCCTGTTACTCACTGCATGTTTCTAAGGTTAGACTTCAAATGCTTGGGCACTTTGTTCTTCAGAGGTCAAAGTAGCAATCAGGGAAGGGGATTCTTCCAAAAAATAGGAAAAGACAACTACCCTTTCACTAGCACACAACTTCAATTGCTACTTGGAAGTTTCTTCACAAATAAGAAAGGTGATGTTTTCCTGTTGATTTCAAGCAAACCAGACATTTTACTGCTTCATTTTCATTAGAAGCCTCCCATTAATTGTGCTGTTTTCTGGAAAGATCCCATTTCTATTTCTGCCTAGAAATGCACATACTGAAAGTATGGCCATAACCTTTAAAGAAGGTCCTGTCCTGAGATGCCTTCAACCTTGTGGCAAGATTTGATAGCATGGACAGTACAAATGCTTTACATCTTTAATTCAATTTAATTCTTAAATACAACAATACACACTCAGTTGAGATGATATTTCAAGAACAAGGCTATGGAGATGTCCAGACTACTCACAATTCCACCCTAAATGGATTTTTTGTTTTAATTCCTTACTTTACACAGAGGCATGCAAGTGTGTATTTCACTATTTATCTTCATACTGCAGAAATGTGTATTTTACCTTATCATTTTTCTCAAATGCATGTTATTATCTCGGTGTACACCTGAATGGTGACTTGACAGCCTATCATTTTCACATGTTAGAACACATTTTAAAGTGTCTATCAAAGGAGCCTGTTCCTAGCATCAGCTCCATCACCCTTCAGCAGAGCTGCTTATTAATCATCATTCACATTAAAAGCTGTTTCCTTTGACTGTGCAACAAACATGAGAAAAAGAAAAGGGCAAAAAGGTAAAGACGCGTGGATTTAGTGAAGTGCAGTTGAAGCTTGCATGCCACCTCAAGATATTATCTTGTCAGATTCCATACATTTTAAAAAGAATTCCAGAGCAATAAATAAGAGCTCCCAAGTCGATGCAGCACTGCAGGTAGTGACGTAGATCAGCAGGGTTTCTAAACATCCTGCAGCACTCTTTGCAAGCACAGAGGTGCTAAACCTGACATTCCCTCCAAATTCCAGCTGTAATTATTTTCTCTCCATTAATGTCTCATTGAATTTTCAATGGAGACATCATTCCTTTCTTTGTCCTGAGCTCGTGTGTAACATTGCTCCATCACATTAAACAGCTGCCAATTTCTACCCTGAACAGCGCTGCAATTAAGGGGAGGATTAATGCTACTCCTTGTTTGACCCAAAACAAGCTTGGGTCCTTGCTGAAGCAGAAACCTGCTCCAGCTCTTCTATTGGATTTCTTGGTTCTTGAAGGAAAAAGCAAACGTGGACTTCACACCTGGTTTGGTGTGGTGGTACAAAGGTGGTACAAACGTGGACTTCACACCTGGTTTGGTGTGGTGGTACAAAGGTGGTACAAACGTGGACTTCACACCTGGCTTGGTGCTGGTACAAGGAAGTCAGGGGTGCCTGTGTATCCTGTTTGCTGTTCAACCCGAGGCCCAGAGACTTCGCAGGATCCCAAATGGGCAAATTACTGATGCAGTGTCAAACTTAACAAAACAGAGCAGGTTAATACCTTGCCTTTTATTTTCTTCAAAAGGGTACTAAAACAGTACCTAGTGCAGGAAGAGCTCTTTCTTACACTCTTGTGAGAAAGAACTCTACACTTTCTTGTAAGAAAGAACTCTACACTCAATGTAGCTTCTAAATTGAATTTAGAGCTTTTGGTGGTGGTGGAGGTTTGTTGCTTCAAGTCAGATTTGAACTTGTTCTGTGAATGCCAGGCATGTGTGTGATCTGCCTGGAAGTGCTGGGCATCAGTGATTTTGGTTGAGAGAGAGTTCTGTTTTCATGGCTCTCAGATGTGGCATTTCTCACCCTTTCCTGAATCTGAGCAGCACTTGAGAACCAAGACTTTAATTAATGGTGGCATCTCAGGCAGCTGCTGGTAGCTGCCCTGTTAGAGCAGAGTACATCTCTGGTCAGACTGACAGCAGGGGGCAGGGGAAGGGAAAAAGAGGAGACCCATGCGCACACAATTGGAAACCTATCTTCTGCTTGATTGTGTTTTAGCAGTTAGAACTGAACTGTTTAGGACTGCTTAATTTTTTTTAAGTTCTTAATTGTTGAACCAGCAGTTCAGCATTTCTGTCTCCTCTGCAGTTTTCACGTTGCTCGTGTCAGAAGGGATGTCTCTCATCAGCCAAGTGCCCACTGGCACAGACACTGAGAGTGTCCAAAATGCCAGCTGCAATTAAGCATTTCTGCTGTGACGCCGCACAGTTTGTGCATGGTGAGAACAGCTTTCCTCCCTGAGCACGAACTGGAGCCTGCCAGCCTCAGCAGNTGTTTGACCCAAAACAAGCTTGGGTCCTTGCTGGAGCAGAAACCTGCTCCAGCTATTCTATCGGATTTCTTGGTTCTTGAAGGAAAAAGCAAACGTGGACTTCACACCTGGTTTGGTGTGGTGGTACAAAGGTGGTACAAACGTGGACTTCACACCTGGTTTGGTGCTGGTACAAGGAAGTCAGGGGTGCCTGTGTATCCTGTTTGCTGTTCAACCCGAGGCCCAGAGACTTCGCACGATCCCAAATGGGCAAATTACTGATGCAGTGTCAAACTTAACAAAACAGAGCAGGTTAATACCTTGCCATTTATTTTCTTCCAAAGGGTACTAAAACAGTACCTAGTGCAGGAAGAGCTCTTTCTTACACTCTTGTAAGAAAGAGCTCTACACTTTCTTGTAAGAAAGAACTCTACACTCAATGTAGCTTCTAAATTGAATTTAGAGCTTTTGGTGGTGGTGGAGGTTTGTTGCTTCAAGTCAGATTTGAACTTGTTCTGTGAATGCCAGGCATGTGTGTGATCTGCCTGGAAGTGCTGGGCATCAGTGATTTTGGTTGAGAGAGAGTTCTGTTTTCATGGCTCTCAGATGTGGCATTTCTCACCCTTTCCTGAATCTGAGCAGCACTTGAGAACCAAGACTTTAATTAATGGTGGCATCTCAGGCAGCTGCTGGTAGCTGCCCTGTTAGAGCAGAGTACATCTCTGGTCAGACTGACAGCAGGGGGCAGGGGAAGGGAAAAAGAGGAGACCCATGCGCACACAATTGGAAACCTATCTTCTGCTTGATTGTGTTTTAGCAGTTAGAACTGAACTGTTTAGGACTGCTTAATTTTTTTTAAGTTCTTAATTGTTGAACCAGCAGTTCAGCATTTCTGTCTCCTCTGCAGTTTTCACGTTGCTCGTGTCAGAAGGGATGTCTCTCATCAGCCAAGTGCCCACTGGCACAGACACTGAGAGTGTCCAAAATGCCAGCTGCAATTAAGCATTTCTGCTGTGACGCCGCACAGTTTGTGCCTGGTGAGAACAGCTTCCCTCCCTGAGCACGAACTGGAGCCTGCCAGCCTCAGCAGTGAGAAAACCACGTGTCCTTCCTCAGGAATGGTCAGGATCAGACACAGGCACACAGTACAGAGGCTCACGTGTACATTAAGCAATAGATGAGCATTCTGTGCATCCATGGACTGCTTACAGACAGCAGGGGTTGAACTAACCTCAGTGCTGTCCTCAGATTTCTCCCTAAACTAATGGTCTACTGTGTCACTGCTTACTTGGCAGCCGTGCTCCCTCTCTGTTACCAGTCATACTCAAATTCAGGGAGGGATTTTTGTTCCTTATTTTAAACCCCCCTGTTATCCCAGCAGAACTGTACAGTCAAGAAAATAGTGCATTTTTACCACTGAATTTTTTGCTGATGTCACAGAGCTGACACAGGTTTCACTTTTGTCCATCACTACGTACACAGACAGTATGTGATGGTGTAGTTTAGCACCAGGCTTAGCTGTAAATCTGAGCTGAGGGAGGCTGAGGCCGCTGCCCCTCCCATTTCAGTGTGAAGTCCTGCTCATCCGCATTTAGCCTGAGTTTGCAGAGCCAGCAGTTCAAGTTGCCATCATTCCACTTGCAAAGACAGCACATTTGAGCTGAAGCCTATGGAATGCAGTACAGAACAATGCTCCCTTCTCACTGGGGGGTGGCCCAAAAGGCTCTTGCTCAAATCCTCAGGGTTTATGTGGGACTCAGAGTTATCACCTCAGGTGGCTTGGCCCACCTGGTTGTGACCTCCAGCTAACAGAGGCCTTCATCCTACACAAACAGAGTTTTACTCCTTGCTGCAGAGCAAACAGGTTTAGATAGTGCAGATTTGCTTCCTTCAGGGCTGAAGGAGACAGAAGCTGGAGCAATAAAATCCATTATATATATGTAATTCTGTATCTCCTTATCGTGAACTCCTAAGAAAGGGAACTAAGAGCATCACTACTGAGAAAAGCACTATAATTGTAGCTTCTGAGCACCACATGGAGAAGATTGCCAAGGCAACCAATCATTCCACAGCAAGGGCAGAGGTAGTTGAGTTAAGATGAGGTTTTTACAAACCCCTGCTGTGCATAATCATATAGTAAGCAACGTTTTTAAAAGGCTCTTGTAAAAAATAGGACAGAGGGAAAAGGAACGAGAGAAATTAATTTCCTCCTATTTTTCTGCTTGTTCACTGATTGAGGTATAAGAGCAAATTATATGTGTGTCCTGCACCTGAGGACACTGGGGGCTGGCAGGGAGCAGCTGCTTCCTTCAAAACAATGCAGAGCTTCTGACACATAGGGCACTGGGCTAGTTTTACCTGAAAAAAATATATTTTTGTTTCTAATGTATTTTTAAATACATAGTCTGAACAAAAGTGCTCTTCTAATGCAGACGCTTAAGTCTTGGCTGTTCGTTACAAATTGCATTCTTGGGGGATTGTTTGAAGTCAGCAAGATCTTTGTGACTAGAATTTACTCGTAAAGTATGAGACTTGCAGGTCAAATCTCTACAAATTAAAAGGATATGTCCACAGAATCCTTCACCATCAGCAAACTCCTCTGAAGCAGATGTTTCCCTGGATTCCTCCATCCCGTTACTCCAAGCTACTTACCTGAGCTGCTAGAAATCAGCTGTATAGCAGTACAGTGATTCACATGGCTGGATCATCAGCTGAAACAGATTTATTTTTGGTTCAAATTAACCTCTCCAGGCACCTGTTTCAGTGGTTCAGCCTGTACTGCTGCCCCACAAACAGTTAACCAGCACAACAAAGCCATGGCCAAGTCTAGGTACCCCAGGTACAAACAACTGCCAAAAATATTTGCCACAGTACTTCAGTGAACAGCACTTGTCACTTTTCCAGTTCTAGGCACTGCTTTCCTCCAGTGAGCTTCCACTTAACCAGGGAGTATTTACTGCTTCACAAATGGCTGTTTCCATCGGGTTTGCTCCCGTTTTGTTTCGAGCCATGTTCAGTTGCTGGCTCCTGCTAAATAGTTGGCAAAGCAAACTGGAAGTGTTCTAGACCCACTTGTGCAGATTCCAATTTCCACAAGTTGAACTGACCCCTCTTTTCTGTAGCTAGAACTGCGTCCATCACACACGTGAGCATCAGAAGTGGGATGCACCCGGGATTGTCCTACAGTGCTGTTCCTGCTGCAGAGCTCAGCAGTAGCCGCTTACACCAGGGAACAAAACCAAAACATAACCTACAAAACAAAAACCCCACTCTCTGTCTTTATTTGCATGACCTGGAACCAGACAGCTACAGTTGGTACACTCTGAAAAACCGAACATAAAACATCGTGGAAGAACAGATGCCAGCCGAAAAGCTGAAGCACCGCAGTAGCCTGTGCTGTGTGTGAATTTTTGCCTCACAATAGTCATGTGTAATAAATATGATACTGATCGTTGCTTTATTGGCAATTAGCAGAGGTGATTTGTATTCAGACAGGTATCCAGTGGCAGACTAACCACAGAGCTTTCCTGCAGTGTGGTCTGATTTAGTGATGTTACAGCTAAACACCAAATTACACTTGCCCAGACCTTTCTTTTACTAAAATTAGACTTCAGCTCATTTCTAAACTTGCAAGATTGAATTCTCTGTAGGTTTGCCCTTTGGTACCCCCCAAATGAAAACTGACATTCCAGGAACTGGAAAGCAAATTCTTTAGTTAGCACAGGGCCCTGGAAGAAAGTGGTTTTTCCATACATGAGATAGAGATACAGATGGCTCTCTTATGTAATATTCTGAACCTATAGAAGGATGTTTGCTTGTCCTGCCATTCAAGTTCCACTTTAATATTGATGTTTTCAGCCCCCACCTTTTTAAGGGTCCTCAAAGTAATCTGCATATCTTTTCACTGACAGATTCAGCTCTTTTCCCAACCTTCACTTTAGTAGAAAAATGAGTCCCAGTTTCATTGTTATCCCACTCTTGCTTTTAAAAAGTCTTTCCTGTTTTATACGTCGCCTTCAGCCTGCAATACCACATCTGTCCATAAAGAATTTAGGTGTGGGGTTTGTTTGGTTTGCTGAGGAAGGATGCTTTTATGTTGAGGCAGACAACTGCAGTTGAGGGTATTTAGGTTGTGCCCACAGGGCTTCTCACAGAGTGAGCAGTGTGTGTAGCAAGTTATTACTTGACTTCTGTGACATTGCTAAAGAAGATAGGGATAATAGTTCACTATTTCAGGGTGATACAAAACTAGAGTAGTGCTTGAAATCATGCTGAAACAGCCTCTTTTCCCTCAAATAGAAGGTGTAATGGAGGCAGCGGTTTGTTATCATTATGTATTTACCCAATCTCATCTAGATTTTACATGTTTTTGCCCTGTGGTTATGTCAAATAGGGAAGAATATGGGAAACATGATTATATGCTGTGAAGTAAATTGCTCTTATTTGCTGTTTTGTCCATAAAAGCTGCCTGGAGGAGCTCAAAGGTAATTTAGCTATGTCAAAGAGGGGTTTATGCACCAATGAAAGCATTATTCTCTTCCCTGTCCTCTTTGGCACACCAAAGTGATTTGGGTTCCCCCTCTCCTTCCCCACCAGGTTAGGAAGGAGCCCATCTGGGATGGCAGGGCTAAGTGAGATACTCACAGCTAATTTGTGTATGAGCTGCACTGGAAAATTCACCTGTGCAAGCACAAACTCAGAGCCTGGCATGACCCATCTTTGAGACACAATGGCTCTCCCTTCACTCGAAGCTGACCACAGCCAAATGCCCTTCTGGTATCACTTTGAATTACTGTGCTTGACAGAAATAATATAAACAGTATTTGTACAACAGCTGCGTGCCCACCTTGTCTTTTCTGCAGCCCTAGGAAAAGAATTGGACAGCACTAAGGTCATCCAGCTGGTGCTGCTTGGGCTCTTCTGGAACTGAGCCATGGGTCAGTGGCCTCCTTTCTGGCAGCCTTTTGCCACCCCTGCTTTAGTCACTGTGCTTTGCTCGATTCAGATTTCCACATGAATTGTGCCTAAGTGTGCAGGAGAAGTCTTGAATCAAGCTGGAGAAGTCCTGCCTGGTTTTCCTGGCTTTACAGTCCCAGTCATGCACGTGTGCTCCTGGAAGCCTGATGTACACCCCAGCAGTTTGGGCTGAGA
>VYZQ01030791.1:2970-14107 GCA_013400655.1 Mystacornis crossleyi
CTGTTGAGACCAGGTGGGGCGGTGCTCCCTGCCTCTGGACTATCTTCTGTTAATGGGCACAACAATGCCTTGCACATGACTCACAGATAACTCACTCCTGGACCGTCAAGGCTCCATCAAGGCCTTGCCTCATGACTCACCATCCCATTGTGAGATGCTCCACCCAGGGGGAAGGAGCCAAGCATTCCCACCTGGATAAAGTCTGGGATTTGGAGCAGCACAGGCAGCGTTTCCCACTGGATTCCCATAGGGCAAGAGCTACACAGCCACTACTTCCCGAGGAGGACCAGACCTTTTCTACAAGATCACTGCTCCAACAGAACCACTTCAAAGAGAACTGCAGCTATCACCTGATCGGACTGCTACCACCACCCTGCCCAGCAGGGTGTCAGGTCATACCCTGACTCTGTCAGGTTAAACCAGTGTTTCTGTTTTATTGCTCTGTTATATATATACATTTTAGTAAACGAACTCTTATTTCTATTCCCCATATCTTTGCCTGAAAGGACCTTAATTTTAAAATTATAATAATTCAGAGGGGAGGGAGTTGCATTTTCCATCCCAAGGAAAGCTCCTGCCTTCCTCAGCAGACACCTGTCTTTCAAACCAAGACAAGACGTCATCAGCATAATTGGTGATGTGATTGCAGGGTGAGAAAAGAGCCTTTTAAATAGAAAGAGGATGAAAATACCGAAGTTTTCCAGCTGGTGTTGACTCCATTAGGGCTGGATGTCCCAGTAAACTTTGTGACCGTTTCTCTGCCTTGGGGCACTGGGATCCCAGAACAGCCACCTGAAGGATTTTTTAAAGATCTTCAACACTTGAGAATACCTATCTTGAAAAAAATTTGTCCTGACCTTGGTTTTACAAATATCAACTTATAAAAAATAGACCTAATGAGAGTTGGTCTTTCTTGCTACACTTACATAGCAGATGTGCCTTTTCAGTTGTATCACCTCCATTTGCTTGTGGCTGGCAAATATCAGCACTCCACAATTAAAAAAAAAAAAAAAAATTCCGGAAACATGTAGTCTTTATATATGGCAGCAAAATAATTATGCTCAGCATGTTCAAAAATATCAATTTTTTCCTAGACAAGACTTGTTGCTTGATGATGGAAAGTGCTTCAAGGTGCTTGAAGCAGCAAAATTATCCCATCCTGCACCTCTGCAGTCAGAAAGACAAAACAGACCTAAATTTGGATGTCACCAACAGGAATTGTCTCATTTGCTTTAGCAAACAGCCTTTCATTTAACAGAGGAATAATGGTACTGAAAACAAAGTGAACTCTAAAGCTGCAGCCTGTTCTAAGTGTTGCACTGAGCACAGGGATCAACTCAGTGACCCCATGGAAGAGCTTTAGATTTGCAGAAGCAAAGAATTAGACTTACTGCTTGATGCAAATGAATACAGAAGGGCTTTGGGTACTCCAGAAGGTCAAACTGACCTCATTTGCTGATTAAAAGGTAGGCACTAAAGACATGGTAATTTTACCGTATTGGAACATTTGGTGTTAATGATGTGGCAGGATAATTTGTGATCATAAAATATCCATGGTGATACTGAATGGAAAGTAGATCATAATAGCCTGTGAGATTAAGAAATGACTGCAAACTGAATATGCAAAGGATGTAGAATAACTGGTGAAAAGCACATTAAGGAAGTTGTTACTTGCAACTTTACTTGTGATAATTTGGGAGATCATGGCACCTTGGGGGTTTTGTGGTGCTTTTGTTGTTGTTGTTAGGGACAAAGAACTGTACTCTTTGATTTCTTTCCCTCTTTATATAACCTAAAAATGTAATAACTACAGAATGATTGTTTAGAGTAAATTGGATGAAAGAATAGGAAAGGCTATACCTAATTTGACATAAACTGGATCATAGGTCATTAAATGAAATTTTTCCTGACTCTTTCTATCTGAGGCTTTTGGGGAGGTGAACTTCATTTAAAAGTGATTAAACCCAAACTTACTATTTTTTTTTTCTGGTAGGTTTTAACCCCAATGGCTTTTTGTATTTATAAAATTCATCTGGAAGCATCTATTTAGAAAATATACAAGACCTTCCCAGAACTGACCACAAACCCTAATTTTATTTAAGCTGAGTTAACAAAATATTAAGCTGAATATCAGCTATCAATATCACTAATGCTGCTAGTGGAATTTTCCTAATGAACCCTGAAATGAGTATTATAATCCTGTTAAATTTGCATTAAATTTTGAAGGGATTTTGTGAAGTTAATAGAAGAGTTGACACTTCACTTCAAATAAAAGGTGCTGTAGGTTCTTGGAGTTATCTCTTCTTGCATTTTAGGAACAGAGCAGATATGTTACCACTGATGTCTGCAGAGCAACACTGGTCTATAAAAGCTGGTGATGTTGCCTGGTTGAATCAATCTTTAAAAAAGAAATCCCAGACTAACACTCCACTACTCTTTTCTGTAAAACCCTTCATGAGGCTATAAGATCCAAAGGATGGTATAAATTATGTCATCCCGTTATTTTAGGATGTTTTTCTCTCTAGATTTGTATTTCACCTCTAAGCAAACACAGAAGACTGTTACATATAATGCATGGTCATTTAAGCAGAAAATTGTCTTAGAATGGTTAATTATTTAATTACTGCATACACTATATCCTTGAGGAAACACTGCTAAGGAGAAAAATCGGTTAAGCAAGCAGAAGGTTTTTTTTACTTGAACTCCATTCTTAAATAACATTGCCGACTGTTTTCCTTGAATTGAGAAATGAAAATGCAGATAAAAATGCTAGATGAAAACACATTCAAATGAAGATAAGATTCACATTTTAGAAGCTGATATTTGGTTAGCTTGGTAACACATGTAAATAAAATTTAAATAAAACTTGAAAGTGGCACCTCAAGAGAAGATCTGCTGCTCTCTGCAGCGAGCCAAAATCAAAGAAAGATGTTTTGCTTTATTGATCTGTTTCTTCTATGGAAAGGAACTCCAGAACCTCCTTTATAACCTCTTCCAGGACTTCACGGGTCTGATATTATGTGATCTATTTCCCTTCCAGGGGAGCTAATGCCCTGGTCCCAGACAGCAAGCAGAACCAGAGCTGGGCTTTGACACCCTGGGCCAGGCACTCCCTGCCATCTCCCTGTCTCCTTCCGTCAAGGTAAAGCTCCCTGCAAGCTCAGCTGGACAAAAACAGCACCCCTCAGCACTGCTCAGCACCAGCTGATGTCTCCCCTGTGGTCACGGAATTCCTCTGAGGAGCTGCAGAGCTTCAGTGGGGAGGGGAGCACAGGGGATTTATCTGCTGTGTGGATTTACCTGCAGACTGAGCCCTGCTGGAGGAGGATCCGCCAAACAGGGGTTGGTAACAGAAAAGTGTCCTGGTTTGGACAGGTGTCTGCTAAGGAAGGCAGGAGTCCCCCTCCCACCCCGGAAATGGAGAAAAAAAAAAATGTAACCTCCTTCCTCCCGAACTATTATAATTTTGAAAATGAGGGGCTTTCAGGCAAATATATCAGAAATAGGAATAACAGGTCTTTACTTATATATATATATATATATGTACAACAAGGCAAAGCAAAAAAAAAACAACAATAACTAAGGCAGTAACAAGTAATAGGAATCNGTGGCTGAGGGCAGAGTTCCAGCACAGAAAGGCTCTTGAGGTTGCTAAAATGGCAGAAGGCTTGGATTAAAGACCCCATGATGCAAGGATACAGTGCTTTGAGGGGAGATTCCCCATCAAACTCCTTTCACTGCTGTTCAGTGTTCCTTTAAGTTGTCTCGGCTTTTGAAGGAACACAACTGTCATTGTTTGTAGCCTAATGAAACCTGGCACTGGAGTTAACGAAGCTGTGGTGGTATTTTGGGGATCTTACTTGAAGGATAATATTTAATTCATTTCAAACCTTTTGCCAGTTCGGAGTCGTGTTGTAGCTGGTGTGCATTTAAGCACGTGTGCCTGGGTTATCATCACAGTGTCTTCTGGGGTTCTACTCCTGAAGGTGGAAGGCTGGGCAAAAAATGAATGCTGAACATGTTCTTCTGTCCAGCTGTTTTTAAATCAGAGTGTCTTGTGTATGGCATCACTGGAAAGGAGCAAGTACCCAGTGCCACTACTTCAAGAAGTGCTTTGGAGCATGGAGAGCAGCTGATCTTGCAAAGGACTGCACACATGTAATATTTGGGTGAGGGGAAAATACCTTCAGAATTGATGACAGTATTTTTCCCTGTTGGTTGCCTGGTGCTCTCTCCTTGCACAGAGAGATGCTGCCCCAACTACAAATGTCCCAAAGAGAGCTGAAGTTACCCTGGAACAGAAGTGGCTGTCACCAGCTAAGCCCGGAGCACTGACTTTCCCCCACAACAATGGGCTCTGCTTGCCCTTGGGATTTGTGTGCATTATCATAGAATGATTCGGGTGGGAAGGGACCTTAAAGATCAGCAGGTTCCACCCCCTGACATGAGTGGCTTCACTGGCACCACCTCACAGAAGTGGTCTTGTGTGCAGGTCGTTGAAAGGGGTCATTCAATTGTCCACCTTCAGACAATCAGTGCCTCTGTGAGTCATCCTGCAAAGCAGATTCCTGGAGCAACAACAGCACTAATCCAGTGAGTAACACTCAAATCACTGGTGGTTGAAAATGACAATATTTTTTAGGGCAAACACACAGACATCAGCTCATGCTAAGAGGAACCTGTGGGATGAATAATGAGGAAATATATGAAGCGATACAAAAAGCACCAAGTTCTGTTTGGTTTTGCTGGCAAAAGAGTTCTTGTTAAAAGTAAAAGGCTCTTAAAATGTATCTCTGGGGCGTGGTTACTGCAGATTTTTCAAATGCAACCTAGCCTTTCTCTAAGGGCTCCTGTAGTGGCATTTACTGTGACAAAGGCATCAACGGGACCGTAGCTTCCCCAGGGGGCAAGGACAGCCAAGAATTGTGGATTGTGCTTTGGTGCTATTAGTGCACTCTCTGAGATAAACAGTGGTGTGTTTTCATTTCTCACCCCGGTCTGGGGAGGAACCGAGCAGCGCTCACAGGTCTGGCTCCTGTGCTGGCCCCACGGGAGTGGCCAAGAGCTTCAGTATATCAAACCCATCCTGTTTACATCCCCTCTATATCTTAGACTTGAAATGCTTCCCAGAGCGGTGGGATAAATACAGAAATTGTAAAAATGTCTTTTAAAATAAAGGTGTTGTTTGGGCTGCCCGTGCCGGGGGCAGTGGGGGACCAAGGGCTTCCATCAGAGACTCCCCTGTAGTGTGGGGACATCCCAGTGGGGCAGGGGGAAGGTGTGGGGAGGACAGAACATAAGAGTAGGGCTGTTGTGGGGTGCCCATCACCCCCGTTCCCCACCCTTGCACCACTGGGGTGAGAGAGGAGTCAGGGAGGGAAGGGGGAAGATGAGCCTGGGGCAGGGGTCAGGTAAAGTGGTTTGTTTCTCATCCTTGAGCTCTGTCCCCATTGGAAATAAACCAATTTGCACCCAGTCAAGTCAGTTTTGCCCGTGATAGTACTTGACAAGAGATCAGTAAATGTTCTACACGCTTATATCTTGACCCACAAGTTAATTTTGTCCCCATCTCCTGCTGATGGCCAAGGTCTACTCACCAAGAACAACCAGCTTACAGAACATGTGCTGTTTGTAAAGGGAAAACCAAAACTACCCACAGCACTCAAGGGCAGAATGGATGTCATGAATGCATTTTATCAATGCTTTCAAACCCCAGTGTCTGCTGGTGTTTGTGAAGGGAGTGTAAATGGCTCAGTATCTAATGCTGTGTGAAATGACCATCAAGTTCAGTGAAAATGCTTGAATGTGGATTTTCATCTTGGTTGTGCACACTGAAACCTGAGATGGTTGGGGAGAATCCTGTCACGTGAAGAGCTTTAATTCAGAGAGAGAAAATTTGTGAAATAAACATCAACAGTGCCATGTTCTTGCACTACGGCACCCTACAGGTTGGGAATCAAAAGATTTGACAGATTATGGGCTGGGCTAATTGAGACAAGATCTCAGATGTTCTCAGTCTAAAACTGGAGACTCAGCCAGTGTGGCTCGGGAATTAAATCTGAAAGCAAATGTGTATGACAATCAATTATTGACTAATAATCTTATTTCTTCAATTACAGTGGGAGAGGATGATGCAATCGAGACAGATGCAAGACTAGAGGAAGAGGGAAAAAACAACTCATTTACCAAATATAGGCAGGACATCCCACAAAATGTATAGAAATGAGGGTGATTTTCCTGTGCTTGATCAAATGTAAAAAATCGTGTTAAAAAAAGCCCGATGTAATTTTAAAATCTTTTTGATGTGATTTTAAAGCTGTGGTTTGATAGCTTTTCCTCCACTCACAGGGTACAGACTGCTGTTCCATAGTAAATGGGGTGCAATTAGTGACTGTCCACAGCTGAAGACAGCAGTCAGCAGGAGCTCTGAGGCTTCTCTGATCTTAACTGCATCTGCACCAATATTCTCCTGTGTCTTACTGGTGCTCAATTCCCCACAAAGGAACCTGATCTTGCACTCGCTGTTGTCTCTCTCACATCTCTTTGGCAAGGACCACATTGGGTTTTCCCTTTCCCTGCAGCCTGGGGTATGGTCTGTCTCCTAGGAGCATCTGGAAATTTCATCTGAAAAGCTTTTGTTATGTCAGGGCCTTGGGACATGAGGATGCCTGTGATCTTTTCTGGTCTCCCAAAGAGGATTTGGAGAGCATTTTTTTACCCATTGTAGGGATGTTCGAGGCACGTTCTGCAAACCTTTCTGCCCTGAATGTGTGTTACATGGTTTTAATGGGTCTTACAACCATTTGCAGTCATAACCATTCAGTTTATCATAAGCTGTGCTAATACTCACCATGATTTAATCTATATAAATCAAGTGAATATCGATTTATTAAATTTTCAGGGTTGTTCCTTGTATGGAAAAGCCATTATGCAGTTAATATGTTCAAAGACAGACAATTTGGCTTTATGAATTGCAGATTGTTTTTTGTCTCAGCTTTATGGTTGGCTCAGAGCAATGTGAGACTCTACCACCCATCCCTGTATTGTTTTCTTTGCACATCTCACCAGGATGATTCATGGTTTGGGGCCCAGAGATGTTCCTGGTTTGTGTGATACCCACAGTTTCTATATTGCGTGGCTGATGCACAGTGTTACACAATGCAACATACAGTGGTTTGTGTTGACTGACTCTCAGATAGCCGCCCTAACATATTTAGTTTAGACTTATCCATCTACCAGTCTGTGCAGGATGTGGCATCTGCTCCCTTGAATTTAGTTATTCTTTGTCTGATTTATAACACAGGCCTGTAATAAATTATCTCAGCACAGTTGGAGAGCACTGAACTGCAGATTAAGAGCTGGAATGAGTGGAGAAGGCAAGGACTTCATAAACCAGATTTATGGAATCAAAACTCTTTTTTTTTTTTTGATTCTATAACAGAAGCTAACAAAAAGTTATCTTAACTGGTAACTTTATAACATATTTCAGCAAACTCTTTCCTAACTCTGCTGATCTCATATAATTAACCTGTGCTTTTTAATGAACATCCCGCAACTCCAGCAACTGCTGCAGAAAGCAAAGACTCTTTCATCGTGTTGAAGTCCAGTGCATTGATATGTTTATTAAATCTGTTGATATTTTTATCACCGAGACCTTTGTAAAATGCTGTTTTCATGCTGATGCAAGTCCTCAGAGGCAGTGAATGTCCTGCAGCCTCTTCCTGCTGTCCTCTTCCCTCAGGGGGAGTCACTCTTTAGGCACCGGTCAAGTATTGCCCTGCAGTGTGTGTTCTTAATTTATATTAACAAACCAGGCACTGAGCTTCATCTTCTCCCATAATGGGAACAGTAACAGGCTGTGTATGGCCCTGGTGGCACAGCAAGAAGGGGAAAAAAAATATTTGTGGAGCTAAATGGAGGTGGGAGGAGGTGTGTACCCGTACCAGGACTAAGAATCCTGAAACTACAAGACAAGGCTTCAAAGGTTACAAACCCAGGAGAAGCAGAAGGTCTGGTCAGTAACCTGGAGCACAGGGAATGATGAAAAATACTTTTCTGAGGGGATGACCTCAAATAGCTTGTGTTGAGTAGACTGGCTGTGAACTTGGTAAGAAGCATCGCTGCCAAAGCTGGGTTTAAAGAGGGTGCTCAGCAGGAGAGTGGGATTCCTGCAGGTGACATGGACTGGTGATGGCAAGCACAGCCCAACTAAATCCAACAAAGATCAGTTAGAGACAAAACCAGATAATAAAAAAAAAACCCTGTAAGCAAGACACCTTTGCAATAAAAAAGGGTAGGCTTCAGAGAAACAAGATTGATGGGACAAGAGATTCTTCACATTCCATTTTGTCTCACAGGTTTCAGAGCAGTAATTTGGTAATTTATTATGGTGATACATCTCTCTTTCTAATTATTAAAATTATTGCCAGGAATAATTTCAATTCTAGGTTTATAAAGAGGCTGTGGTGAGTTCAGGATGCTCAAGCTCTCAGAGTTGAATTAATTTGTTTTTATTTAACTCTCAGAGTTGAATTAATTTGTGTCAGAAGTTGGATTCTAGAAAGCACTCATTAAAAGTGAGTCAGAAATAATTTCTGTTTGTTTTTTCTCAAATATACTTTACGTAAAAGTAATTTAATTTTAGCAAATTTATTAGCGTCTCTTTGCAGAAAAGGAATGGATTGGCAGTTGATATAAATTGTTACAATTGTTTAAAAGGTCAAAAACTATAACACTTAGAGACAAACCATTCTATTAGCCTAGAAAGCATTCATTAACATGCCCACATATATTGTGTATAACCAGTGAAACTAAGAGCCTGCATTTCCCCAGTTTTAGAAGTTGCTCCGTGATTTTGACGGGATGAGTTTCCTGTCCGTACTTCCAGGAGTTGCTGGTTAAGGGAAGTTGTTGCAATGGCCTTTTGCAGGGTGGTTTTTCTCTGTCATGTTTAACCCAGCCACGTCTAACAGAGCCAAGAAAATAAAGTCCAGACAGGTCTGTACAACACCTCTGTACAGGCAGTGATCTTATTTAATGCAGGTCACAGTAGCCATCCTCACGGACACTAAAGGACCAGAATAAATGCTATTTCTCTGTCTGAAATTCTCTTTTTCTTGTGACTTGCCATTGTAGCACTTAGAGAAATACACCTGAAGCTTACAAAAAAGAGTAAGAGGATGAGCTGTGCTGGTCTCTCATGCTGAAGCTGACCTTGGACAGGCCCCACGAGGCGATAGAGCATGGCCTTAGATAAATCCCTGTGTTGGTGCTGCCTGGCAGTGATGCTGCAGTGTCTCCCACAGAAGCACACAACAACAACAACCCAGGAAATACTGCTGTGGGGTTTGAAACTGGCCGGGTGTTTTTCCCTTCCTCAAGGAACTGGTAAATTCTCATTTTCCTGTTATCAAGTTGTCCTAGGTTGCAATGTAAGATNTCAGTAGTTTCTTTTGTACTATTGCAGTTATTTTTTCTTTCTATTAAATTGTATTTCTGACTTGGAGCCTCTCACTGGTTTTGCTTTCAAACCAGTACACAAGTCCATTTGTGGTAGTGCTGGACAGTGTGAGCTGTTTCAGTGGTGTTCGTGCAAACCTGCAGCTCCCAAAAAATGGGTTTTCATCTGCCTTATCTGCAATCCTGCAGAGTTCCAAAATGGTTATGAATTAGGGGCACTTCCTGTGCCTCCCAGTGTGGGCATGGGAGCTGCCTGCTACATATTTAAATGTTACTGCTTCTTTGGCATCTACTTCGACATGAAATGCTATAGATTAATAACTAATTACTTTTTTTAAAAAATAGCCTTGATGCCTGAAATGGCCACCTAAAAAACAGAGACTAGGCAGGAATAAGGGAATAAAGGCAGGTATTTATTTGAAGGGCCTTCAAAGGTGCACCCTGGGCAGGCCAAAGGTGACACCCAGGATGGACCCCGGGTCACGAGTTCTTCACACTTTTATAAGTTTGGTTCATTTGCATTTCAGGGTTAACTCTCCAATTAAAACTTCAGCTAATGATGTAATTTCCCCAAGCTTACCCCTGTTCTAAAGATGTTGGTTTACACATTTTGGGCCTAGGATAGTCTGGGTGTCCTTGGAGACCAGGCTTGGAGAAGCTTTGTTAAGTCTGACCAGCATGAGAGAATAGCAGCCAGCAGGCTACAAGACACTTCAGAGTTACACACTAAGCAGTACAGGATTTGAAAATATTAAAGTTAAAACCTAAGACATCAGCCAAGGAAAAAGAAAAAAATTTTTGAAGGTACTTTATTTAATCCACAAAAAAAAAAAATTGCTTTGAAATAAAAAATGTCTTGTTTACAGCATGAGGAGTCCATGTTCCAGATGTCTTCATCTGTTGTTCTTTGCAATGTTTACTGAAAAGCTTTCTTACATAATGAAAAGGCTGTGGGGATTTCGGTGACAAATGGGGCAGTGCAGCCTGCTCCATGAGGGATTGGGAGCCTGCAGAGGAATTGCTGTTGTAATGCAAGAAAAAAAAGGAGGTAGTTTCAACAAATTGAAAATATAGAGGAGAGTGGTACAGTAAAAAGGACAGCAGCACGCAGAGCATGTCAGATATCCTGGTTTGGACCCAGAGCCTCAAAGGGAAAAGAGAACACATGAAAACATGGCTAGCACTGCCCACGGCAAAGTTTGGTGATTTGTAAAAGAGCTACATTTGATTCCAGCTTTCCCTTGTTACTGTATTGAATTCCCAGGCTGGCTTTAACTTGACATTATAGTCATTATAGTCTTTTCTACAAGTGGCAGTACCCAGTTCAAACACTTCAGAGTGTGTATGTGCTGATGTATTGCTCTATGCTTCATTTTATTTTAAAAAGAAAACAAAGCAAAACAAAAGCTTTACTTGACTCAAATGACTAATTTGTCCTGTAATGAGTTGTTTTTTCTAATTAAAAACTTTTCTTGGGGAAAAAAATCATAGCCAGATTTTGGAACCAGCACTATGACTATAATATTAAAGGACTGAGTGGAAACTATAAACACAAAGATGAACAGTTTCTACCCAGCAGGGTACATAATGTGAGAAATGAAAACATAACTGCCAAGAAGCAGTTGGTATTACGAGATGTATGGAATTCCAGTCATATAAAATTATAGAATCACAGAAT
>VYZQ01030792.1:7202-17488 GCA_013400655.1 Mystacornis crossleyi
TATAAGAATATAAACTGTGTTTCAGATACTTGCAAACAAACCTACAAGCCAATACTCTGTTTTACCAGGCAGTCTGAAATTATTAAACCAGACTGTATTTAAATATTAATGATTTAAAGTTTGATTTCTATGTGCCCTTTAGATTCTCTCTTGATTCTGACGTTTGACTTGTGGTATACTCATCCTGTACCACCTTTTGGAAAAAACGTGATCAGGCCATCTGAAGATGTAGTAATTTAGGGTACATATAACACTAAGCACTCAGTCAATCAAGATTTTAGGCACCTTTCTTAAGTATTTGAGTACTTCAGGTTGATTGAATTAAGATACTTAGTCAAAACACTGTTCAGTACTACGGTGGACAGTATATTTTTGTACAGTACTGGAATTAGTTTTAAATGTAACGTGTGTTAAATGGGAGCATTACTGAACGGTTCTGGTGTTTTAGAACGCTAGCCCAGCATTAAATATCAATTATGCAGGCAAGATGTACGTTGGAGATACTGATGTTTTACAAGCTGTGAAATCACCAGTGCACAGGGGAATTGACAAAATCATGCTCAGAGGAAGACTGGTACAACTCAGGGATTAAATGAGATCAGTGAACATTATCCTAATGCTCTGCTCATTGATCTTTCCACGTAAGGTTCGGATATGTTTGTGTTACTTTTTTGTGGGCAGAGAACTGAATTGCAGTGGGATGATTGGAAAAATTCTCTCTTGGATTCTGGGGAAGCATGCAGGCATTTATGCATGCAGTGGTAGGATAAGCTGTGGGTGTGGGAATGTATTCTTATCTTGAAGAAGTAACTATTTCTGTACGCTCCTGTTGACTTGATATTTAATTAATTTTAAATTATATTCTTATCTGACTACATTCTATTTTTTACATACCATGTATTTTTTTAAAATTAATATAACAAAGTCAAATGAACTTAAGTCCCTGATACTTACATGGTAAATGGAATACTTATAAAAAATGTTGCCCTACTGTTTTGAAGAGTAGAAGGAAAGGCAGTATTCAGTCTGCACCAGGGGTGTGCACGAGTTGGGCAGGTGACGTTGCCAACCGTTTTCCTTTTGGGCACCGACTTGTAAGGACCTTGATTTTATTTTGATCCCACTGCTAAAAAGTTTGTGGGTTTTTAAAAAAAATTTATTTACTTGGCGTGTGCGTTTGCTAGAACTGCTCCTCTCTCAACACAGTTAGCAGTTCACTCAAGATTAATATTCTGGTCAATCAGATTCAAGGCTTAGTGTTCACTTAGTCTGTGGTTTCCCTCCCACCTGCTTTGCTTCCCTCAGGAAATTTCACCACAGAACTGCCAGGACGTGAATTTGTGGTAGAATATGCAAATCCTGATTTGAGGTTCAGCATTCTGTGTGATAGCAGAGTACTGCTGCGAGGTTTTATCTCGACTTTATCTTGTTGCTAACAGGATAAAAAGTGGATGAAATTAGAGAAATCTTTTGTTGTTTGTTGCTTGATGAGAAACTTAGGTCTTGTTTAGCTTTTGCAACTTTTTAGCTAAGCTTCGTTTATCAGAACAAAAGGTGCAACTGTATTACAAGGTCCTTATTATGTGCGTTCTTCAGGAAACTCTTCAAACATTCTTAATCCTGTGCAAAATACCTGTGTAGCTTTGGGTAAGAGACCAGCACTTCTATCTTGACCTGCCTCAGACTATAATTCATAAATTAATGAGACACCCTTCATCTCTCTGTATCTCTCCTAACCAAAGGGCTTGTTTCCCAAACTTGTCAAGAGAGTTTTGTTCTCTGTCAGTAGTGGGTTGATGTTTTGTAAATGAATGTATTTTGGACTTAATCTGAATTTGCAATATTTTGTGTGTGTGGAAGTGGACTCAGGTAAATATTTACACCTCTTCAGGCTGACATGGTGCTAATTCTTGCTTCTCCAATTACGTGTTTCATTACTGGCAGGGGTAGTGACTGCTCTGCTTTGGGGCTTCTTGCTTCAGGTTCTCCTGAAGGAAATGATCGTGCTCTGCTGAGTATAGATTATATAACTTGTAACTCAGCTATGGCTGTACTTAAAATTTCACACAATGAGCATTATTTTGTGACTTTGAAGAGAGCTGTTGTGATAGATTAAATGAATAGCTTCTCTGCTATATCATGAACAGCACTTCAAAAAGCTGATCTGGAACTAAAACACGCAGTAGTGTGCAACTGTTATGTGGTGAAAACCCCCGAATATGCCAGAATTCCTAGAACAAACTGAAATAATCTTGCCTTTATCAGAAAATCCTAATTCTTCTTAAATGTTTTAGGTAATAGATGAAATTTATCGAGTGCTAAGATATGTAAACTCTACAAGAGCTCCTCAGAGAGCTCATGAAGTTCTTCAAGAACTAAGGGACATTTCCTCCATGGCTATGGAATATTTTGATGAGAAGATTGTTCCAATACTGAAAAGAAAGATGCCTGGGTCAGATGTATCGGGACGTCTAATAGGAACTGCCCCAGGTATTAATTCCAACGTATAGTTAAGTTTTATTTAGTTTTTCGGTAAAAAATCACAGCACTGTATGTTTTCAAAGCTCCCTCCCTTAAATGGGAGCTTTATTACATAAATATTGATGATACTTGTTTCTTAAGAATGCTAACTGAAATTCATTTGCTTTGAAATTTAAGCAGCCTTTGTACTACCAAAAGAACAGTCACTTGAATGTATGTTAGAATTATGCATAGTGTGTATTCGTTAAACAAATGCTTTTGTGCCACCAATGAATGAGACTTTATCACTGCATTTGGTTGAAATTTGGCACATGAGATGACAACTCGATGCCTTTTATTTTTAGGACAAGCAGCAAATGAATTTGCCTAAGCTGTAGTAGTACATAGAGGGCTAGAATGGGCTTTTTTTACTTAACTGGGGGTACTATTTTATGCAGTAACAAACAAAATAGTTCCAGGTAATAGTGAAAAGGCAGTTAAAATAATGGTCTACAAATAAGCCATTAAATTGGTCCATCATATACTCTGTCAGACTTTGCAGAACTTTTGTGAACCAAACTCTGAGGTAGTTGCCTCATGGCTGAAGCTATCCTAATGGTAAAAGGCAAAAGATTGGTAAAATTGTAGTGTTCCCTATACAGGACATGTTTACACTTTAGGAACTGTGAAATTTAACTCTCCAGAAGGATAACTTGGTAAAAATTGGGAAAACCCCCAACATCTTAAGCAAAAACAATAGGCGTAACTGCAGCTGCTTTTGTTTCTTGTATATCCTGTCCATCCTTTTAGCCATAAGTGTGTACACCACCTTTTAATTACATCCTGCTAGTTATACTTTCATTTTTTTAATTATATACTTTTAAAGAAATTATATATGGGTTTAAGTTTTGGTGTTTTTTTTTTTTAATTATATGTGTTAATATATACTGAGCCTTTCAGCGGAGGAAGTATTGCCCAAACCCAGAGTTGATGCCGATCAACTTTTCAAGGCCAAGGCTTTGTGGTGCATAAAATGCCTCTCCCTTGTTGAGGGAAGGGCATAACCTCAACCTAGTGTCACATAATGGTAGCTCTGCTGGCATCCTAATGGACAAAAAGGAGGAAAAGAAGGATGACTGTTCCAGACTCTTCTGTCTGTAGAGCACTTAAAAGTTGCACTTTACCTGCGCAGTCTTGCTAGAAGAGTATAATGACAGCAAAAGTGATAGATATCTTTTATGGCAGAAAAAGTGAAAGAAATTATACTGTAGCTCTTAGTCTCCTTGATTTGCAGGAACTTTATTAGAATCAACAGTTCCGAGCTCAGATTCCAGTATGGTTTTAGTGCTTAGGAGGAGTGATTCTAAAGAAGCATGGAAAATAAATTCCTTTCTTCTAAAATGTAAGTTATACTGAAATACCTTGTTAAGTTCCAAACTACAAAATTTTAGAACTTTAGCTGTCTGCAACTAAGACAGCAGAATTTTGCGGGTCTAATGAAAGATATTAATTCAGTCTTAACTATTCCATATTAAGTAATTTTTAGATGTTTTGTGGGGTTTTGTCTTAACATCTGTGACACTAAGTCTAGATGACAACACAGTGTCTCTACACAATTTTTGATACAGCAAAAGGAGGGGGGGCTTATATATAGGAAATGAATTAGGAACCTTTTTCCAGACTACCGAAAAGCTGTAAGTATTTTAAATTAAACTGGTTGTGCTCTGAGATTACCACATGTTCTTGTTAGACACTTAAGGGACTGTAAATCTGCTTTCCTGTTCACATAACTTGCAACCAGTATTCAGATTCATGTGGGGAGTAGGGGTAAGCAAAACATGAACACTGGGACACCATTTCTACTCGTAAATTGCAGAGGATTAATCACAGTTCTCTCTGAAGTTCCAGGGCCCTCTGCAGCACTGACAACAATGCAGCTGTTCTCCAAGCAGAGCCCTTCTAGGCAGGAAGTCACCAAACTGCAGCAGCAGGTGAAAGCCAACGGCACGGGCCTGACGGCGCTAAAGCGGGAGATCTCGGAGCTGCGCGTCAAAGTGCAGGAGCAGCAGAAGCAGCTCCAGGATCAAGACCAGAAACTGCTTGAGCAAACCCAAATCATTGGGGAACAGAACGCCCGCTTGGCTGAGCTGGAGCGCAAGCTGCGAGAGGTGATGGAGAGCACAGTAGGGAATTCTTCAGGTTCCGGCTCAAATGAACAATCTCCCAGGAAACGGAGGAAGGCGGTTGATTCCACAGACTGTCCTAGGAAATCTAAACGCCTTCGGAGCAGAAAATAACTCGGGAGGAGATGGCGCCTTCAGGAGGATACACTGCTCTAGTAGCCCAAGCAGGTCTGCTTGTTTGGATACTGTGACCAGCTTCATGGTGTCACTTAGGCTGCTGGCTCTTCAAAACACCACTTAGACTTGAACAGTAATTTTCTTTCATTGACTTTTCCCCTGCTTTCTATATGGGTGGGCCTAATGCACAGAATCTTTAAGATTTGCAATAGCTACATACTAACCAGACCTGCTCTGTTATGTTTTGAAGGGTTAACCTTTTTTTTTTTTTCCGTGCAGATGTGTTTAAAGTAAACTTATTTGTGTTTATGCATATGTTCACATGAAATCTTAAATAAATTGTCTTAACTGACTAAACGGTTAAGCGTAAAAACAGATGTCCTGTTCACTTGAAGGAAAGATCCGCTTTTAAAACCTTGTTTTTGAGAACTTGACCTTTTTTGTTACAAGTGACCTTGTCTGGAATGTCTGAAAAGTAGTTAATACTTTTTGGGGTTCTCTGTAATGAGTAAAACTGACTTCTTAAGCTACAGTACTGGCTATATATTTTTGTAAACTTACATGGAAGGGCCTTCTATCCAGTCTTCACATGCACACAACCCTGGTTCTAGGTCTTGGGAGCCATATTCTACATTTGCATGGATAGATGCATGTACAGCTTAGTCAGCCTGCCAAAAGCACTTGCCTGAAACTGTTCCAAGCTCTGGGAGAGAGCACAGAGACCTGTCAAGCACTTCCTTTGTTCCTCAGCCATACCTTAGCCTCTGCTTTCAGCACAACGGCTTCCTTACGGCGAGGTGGTCTGGGGAGGCGAGTGGCGGGAGCGTTTGAGCCTGGGCTGTGTGGCTGCCACTTGCCCTGCCTGGAAGGCAGGGATTTATTGTTAGCCAAAGCTGGAGAATTGAGGCTGCCTGTGCATCACTTGGGTCACAGGCCAACATCGAACACCTACAAATGGTCCCTGGAGTCACCAACCTCGGGGGACATCGCTTGAGTGAAATGCTGTATTATGGAAAAACTTAAAACTATTTTGTGTGTCTGTGTTGGGGTCGGGGTGGAAATTTCTCTGTAACACTGATGACAATATTCTAAGCTTTCCTTATCCTAAAAGGTAAATCACTTCAGACAAAGCTTTAATTTCTTTTGCACTTCTGTTTTGAGCTTGTAACTGGAAAAGCATGTCTTGCACTGTTCAGTCTCTCTGGTCACTTTGACCACCTCAGAGTTGTGTACAGTGATTATTCCCCCCGCCCCCCATCTGTATATTTTTGGAATCTTATACAAATACCATTGTCCTTGGTTTTGTTTTAATGTACTAAACTGTATAGCTTTATCATTTGACTTATGTTTTATTTTTTTAACCAGCTGCTGCTTTGTCTTTAGGTGGTTCCGAATTCAACTTGGTATGGCACTGAAAATGCAAATGCTGCATTTGTAGCTGTTCACAATCTTGATATTACTACTGTGGGTTAAAGTGCAAGTTCAATTTGTATGGCTGTCAGCATAACCTAGTGGCTGTATTTAAAGCACTAAACAAATCAGAAATTGGTCAGATATTGTGTAATCGTGGAAAACTGACATTTTTCCTGAAAGTTCAGCTACAATTTTTACTTCTAAAACATCGTAGCTCATACCAGAAGTAACAAAGTTGCAAATGCTTAATACTTGACAGACATTTAGTTTTCAAATAAACGTCTTAAATAGTACGAGTCTTTTCCAAAAAAAAAAGGCATTTTTCTTAAGCATCAAGGAAATGATAAAAGGCTGTCTGAGAGCAGACTTAAACTGTTAAAGGAGTATTTGCTTGTACTGGTTTTCTACAGCTCAGAATGTTTTTTACAGCTAAGTCTGTCTTGGAGATAGATACCTGCTGTTTAGATTAAAAATACTGGCATATGCCTTATCTTTTAAAAAACAATTTTGAGTCAGAGGGTCAGCATGATAGCTAGAATTACTGTGTTACACAAATTCATTTAATGGTTATTTGTGATTAAAAATTCCTGTAATGGAATACTTACCAGCTACTTGTGGTTAAATACTTCCAAACAAGTATAAACCTCTGAATTGTATTTACTGAAAAGGTTTATGAATATCTCTGAATATTTTTCACTTTAGTTTTTTCATTAATTTCTAGAATATGCAAACAATTTTCTCTCCCCACCATCCCAGCGTACAACTCATTTCAGGTTACTCACGAGTAGCATTTCTGTAAGTGTTGGGGCATCTCTGGCTGTGCATAAGCCGAGCTGGAAAACAACAGCCGCTTGTTATGGGAAATGTTCTCTGTGAACGCTGCCAACTTGGAACCCTCAGCTCAAGGAAGTATCGCGTGCACCAGGATTGCAGGTGCATCCTGCTCCTCCGTGTGCTGACAGTAAAATGGAACGAGGCCCATGAAACTTAGGGAGTAGAGGGGATGGTTACAAGGGAGCTCTGAGAAATTCCACAATAAAGGTACCTCACTGTTTTCTGTTTCGCATCCCCGAGAGGGAGACGTCAGATGGCTCCCGGGGTGGAGTGTACGCCAGACAAATACACACGTGGAGGAAACAGAACAACGTAATTGGACAAAATAGCTGAAACATTACTTTCTGACACCATATTTAACCTTGTTTAAAGGTTGCATTTTCCAATATATGAACAAGCTGATGAATCACCTGAAGTAAAACTGAATCTCTTTTCACTCTAAATGTCTGTGCACATTTATGTGAGTTGGTGTATCAGCCTCAAAGTAGCGTTGGTAGTGATTAAGTGATTGTATCATCTGTTCAAGGGAGATCCTTAAACCAGCGAGACTGAGATGTAGTTTACAAAGTTACATAAAAAATTGATTTATTTGAAGCCATATTCAGTTTTAGTACTTGTGTCAAGGGCTGAAATTGAAAGAAAGGTCAGAGCTGACAGAGAAAGCAATTTTAAGTGTCTTACATTTAGTTTCTTAAAATAACCTTAAAATACTGAGGCCAGCTTTGCTGCTTTTCTAAAAATAGCAGCTTGCTTGGAACCTGCTTTTTTTTATAGTAAGGTTGAGGATTTTTTTTACAAATTTGTATACCTAATGAACATGGTGAAAATGAGATCAAAAGATAGCACAGTGGTACTTTTTTGAGGGAAAAGCTGTTTGCAGTCAGGTCTTGCTTCCCAAATTGAACAGCTTCTATGTAACAACAGTGTGTAAGGACTCTCCAGACGTGGGCTAATGAATGTAATGGGTGGAAGTGCTGAAGGAACAAAGACTGCCTGCTTCTGCTTAACAAGGTAAATTTCACAGGTTAAAGAACAGAAGGAAACAAATGGAGCTTCTTCAGTTCCTGATACTTGCTCAGTTTTGCACGTTAATCACTGAATTCATTAATGCTGTGAAGGATGCCTGTGTGTAACTTCTTAATGTAAAAGGTAAGACAGAATTGAACAGGAACTTAGTTGCTCTTATTCAGATCTTCTGAATTCACCCAGTGAACTGTGGGAGCACTGAGATTGCCAAAGGAATTTTCAACATCAAGAGCCTCTTGAAAATAGGGTGACATAGGATATAGTTGAATGTATCTTAGCACAGGAGAGGATTCCCTGGTTTCTTGGCGTTCCTGAGGGTTTTAAGAGGGTAACTAGCAAATTACAGTGGTAGATTGTTACTTCATGAATAAGTAAATTCAGTTTGGACTATTTTACAACAACATGTCTGCTGTAGTTGTGAGCTGTTCTGTTAAGTCTCCAGTTGCATTTCTGTGCTACTTTGCACTGTACGTGGGCCAGCTCTCCACTTTTATGGTTGTCCTTCCTGGATCTCACCTTCCCCATTAGACAAGGATGCACTCCTGGCTTTGGTTTACATGTAAGTGAACATTCCAGGATTTTTGTTCAAGTTTTCTGCCAGCTGAAGACACACTAGGTACTGGATCGCGCTGTCTTTGGAATGGAAAATGTCAGGTGCAAAAACTGTTGGCTTGCTGGAGACCCAATGAATCCGGATTTGTTAGCTGGACTGCTTAAACCAATGATTAAACTCAGTGATTAAACAGGAAAGACATTTTACTCTCCAGTACACTTGGGCAATTAAATTGTCCAAAGCTTTCCTATTTAATATATATTTTTTAAGTTGTTTAAACCTTGTTTAACTGCTCTGAAATGTTTAGTTTATAAACCTGTGATCTTCTGTTTAATTTCCGTACTGAAATTCATGACCTTTTACAAACCTATGCATGTTTGCAGTGCTGTAAACCTGCCTCTGTGTACTGAACTCCTGATGTGCTGTCGCTCCTCCAGCGCTTCTGTCACCAGCTGACACACTCCTTCTTTTGGCAGGATCCTTCCCATGGATGAGGAGGTCTTTAGCACAGTGATGGATAACAGTGCTAATATTTGAACTGCAAGCAGAAGGGAACGCTGTCAGAAATGTTACGTGTGGTGTTTAGAGTGCAGCTGAGTGAAACGCTTGTGGCCCCGGCAATTCTGCAGTCAGCTGCTGCGCTGGCAACCCCAAAGCTTCCTGGTTTATTGTGAAACGGTCACTGACCAAAAAGTAAACCTTGCAAGGTCACGGTACCTTGATGAAATCTAGACATCTGCTTTGCCTCTTACGCTGCACCAGTCCTCACAGTCTGCACAATTCAGATTCTGTGACTAAGGAGGGAAAGGCTGAGCATAACCTTTTCCATGTCTCACCTTCTTTCTGCATTTTTCACTTCTAAATCCCACCCTAATGTGCGCCAATCAAAATGCATGCAAACCAAACTCTTCACAGAAGTGTTATGTTTTATGGATCCTGCGCTTTGTCTGCTGCTTTAGGTTGCAAACATTCCCAAGTAGAGATTGAATTTCCCCTCCAGCAGCCCTGTTGCATGTGGGACTTTCAGCAGCTTGTAGGTGTAAGCCTTTTGTACTCATTATTACTAATAAATTTTAAGTGATGACTCATAAACCTTGAGATACTAGTACTACATGAAGAGATAAGGTATAATTTACTTTGTGATAATGCCCTCCATTTTTTTTATCACTACTGCTGATTTAGATTATTTGAGTGGATTTTTGATATACTGGTTTAGATTATTATGAGTGAACAACTAAAATTCCAAGCAAGTAGTAGTTCAGCTTCTGCATAGGGTAATCTTTCTCACTGAACTGCCCACAGTCAGTGTTTTATGACAAATACATGCAGTGACAGATTAAACGGTGGTTAGTTCTTACAGAGGAGTTTGTCAAAGAAGTTCTTAGAATGTCGTACCACAAAAAGAGAAGCAAACGGAGACTTTGGTGCAGGCGTTGGAGCTGTAGGTCATTACCTGTAGGCAGGGGTCTGTAAGCACGGGGTCAAACCGGGACAGCAGCTCATCGGAAGGCGGGTTTGGGACGCAGGATCGCTGCTGGCGCTGCCGGCGGCCGCACGGGCCGCTCTCTGAGGGCTCCTCCTTCCCTCGCTCCCCTCTGAGGGCTCCTCCTTCCCGCGCTCCCCTCTGAGGGCTCCTCCTTCCCTCGCTCCCCTCTTAGGGCTCCTCCTTCCCGCGCTCCGCTCCCTGGGCCCCTCAGGGC
>VYZQ01030794.1:0-20879 GCA_013400655.1 Mystacornis crossleyi
TGCAGTACAGCCTGGTGTTCTTAAACTCTGATATAAAGTGTGCTCATGTCTTTGCAAGCACTGGGGACTAATATTTATGAGAGATGTTTTGAACAATAGGGGCTTATCAGTTAAAAATAATATAAACTTCCACATTGGTGGGATTTGTGCAAACATGTATGTTATAGTGGGCTTCGAAGCTCAGTTATGCAGCAGCTCCCTGATTGTGGAGACGTATTGTACAGACATATAATATTTCTTCTCATTTTAATGTAAATTAAAGATAAGGTTTTTGGATGACAAATTGCCATTTATTACAGGAACATGCAGGAGTCAGAACTTGTTATCCTTAAATCACAGATAGTGGAGGAATGTGTAATCTCTAAAAATTAGGGGATGCTACATTCAAATGCCAGTGCACCATATGCTGACACACAGTGTTCCTTTAGCTGAATGAGTGAAAAAGAGCTTTTGTTACTGTAGAAAACCTGTTCTTAAGACAATTGCAGGCTGACAGTCCCCTTGGTGTCACTGTTCATATTTATTAGGAGCTTAGGAGTCTTCTGACACACTTAGTGGTGTTCCCTAGAAAGCTGTGCTGTTATTGCTGGTCTTTTGCCACCATTTCTCTCATTTTCTCAATTAACATCTCAGATGGGAAATAAAAGGAGGTCTAAATTGCTGTTAGTTGTGTGGTTCTTTCCAAGGGCAGCACAAGTGCAGCAGGAATTGTTTTGGCCTTGGTAGGTGAACTGTCAGCCCTGTCTGTGCCACGAGGGGGAAGGCGTCCGCCGCTCTCCTCTTCTAAGGAGGAACAGCATAAGGAAAGAAAATGCAGTGATTACTGCTGAGGATTACTGCATGTTGGAAGGACAGAGGATGCAGCTGGTTACATCTAGACTTTTGGGATCATGGATGGAAAGTACTTGAAATTATCTTGGAAAAAATTATCTTGGAAATCAAAGGGAAATGTAATTCCACACTTGTTCTGTACCTTCTGAATATTTCAGTGTTGACTGTGAAAGAAAACTGTGCTGCCTCTGTTGGACTTGCTGGCTCTGTTAGGAAATTTTTGAGTATTGTCTGTGCTGTGCTACTCTGACTTCACTTCAGGATTTACACTGCTTTCCATGATACTGCTGCATTTCCATGATGCTGCTGCATTTCCATGATGCAGGTGTTACCAGTCACAAATATGTCCTCGGACAGAAACTTAGGTCACGCTTTCAGCAGACCCTTCAGCTATATTTCTTTCCTCACATCAACATAGGGGTGTCTTGTCATCCCTCTTTACATTTACTCTTTCAGGTGCTTGATACCGTCTCTTTTTTTTTTTTTTTTTTCCCCTTTATTAGCACGTTTTAATGCTAGAATACCGGTAGGTGTTTTGGCAAGGCTTGTCAAGAAAAGCACCTGTGAACCATGAATGTCTTTATCTGGGTCGGGCTGTGAAAGTTAGGATTGTGATCCTTTTAGTCCCACCAGTTGCTTATTCCACGGGGGTAGGGAGGTGCTGAGTGCAGAGACATTCCAGGTGTGCCCAAAAGGCAGCTGTAGGCAATGAATGCAACTGTCTCAGAACATTTCTTCATAAGAGTGGAGAATCTGCTATGGATATCATTTTGCCTCATCAGCTCCTATGTTAAGTACTTTTTCACAAATCACTGGGTGGGAAATTCATGTCAGCTGTAACAGGAAAAAAAAGAGCCCTCTGTGTTTAACACAATCACTAAAACAAAAGCAAAAATTAGAACTTTGCTCATTATTTCCATGATCCCCAGTGCCTTCCCACCTGTTTTTTCATACCGAGGTCTGATTGATGTAGCATGTGTGTATACAGCTCACTCCCCATTCTCCTGTCCTGACTGTCTGCACACCCAATTTCAGGAAAGCTAGAGCTGCTAATCTTCTGGTTTCTTATTCCTCTGTTTCTATACTCTTCTTTTCTCCTGGCTGTGCAGTAAGTAGCATCCTCACTATTTTGGATGTTGCAGATGTCATTCCCTCTCCACCCCCCTTAAAGTCAGCCATGTAATGTAATGATACTTTGTGCAAGTAATCGATGAAAGGAGTTAGAAGGGTAACAAATGTGACTTGAATGATGGGGGTTTTTTGTCGTGGTGGTGTTTTTCCCCTTCCTTTTTGGTATCATAGGCAATTTTCAGAGCAGCTGAGAGTATTTTATGATAGGCTGCTAACTGCCCTTGATGGAAGGGCACAGAATTCCTGAATGTGAGTCCGAAGAAAGTCCAGAGGCATTAGAACCATCCATTTGGGAAGAGGTGCCTGTCTAATACTTGGCTTAAGTTTCCCTCATCCTTCTGAGCCTTGTTGAAGACTGGAACTCTGAAGGTGGCTTTTCAAGCCTGTGGGGCTGCTCAGCTCTAAACTTTGCTGCCCTCTTGCTTTTGGCTTGGAAGAGGCTGATCCAGCAAAGTCAGTCAGAGCCCCACATCCTGTACTTTGGTGAGATTTTATTTCATTCATGCACCCAGTGTGGCTTTTCCCTTTGCACCTTCTCTCTAGAGAGAGAGTGTTCTAATGACCTCCTAAACCAGTGGATGGATCTGGAGACCTCTCAATATTACCACAAAATTCTTTTGTGCCTCTCCCTGCATCCTCCCCACCAGCCCCAGTATAGCAGCAGTGTTTGCTGTGGTAAGCTGCACTTAAAGTTTGTGCTGCTTATCCCATGGCACTGTGGTTTCCCCTTATTCATCTTGATACTCACTCCACCTACAAAGGAAAGTGTGCATTAAAAAAAAGACAAAGGAAACAAAGACAACAAAACATTAGTGGGATGGAGGCCTGTTGTGCATACTAGTGGTGCTGTTTGGGGCACTTGACCTCTTGGGGCTTTTTTTGTCAGTACTGCTTCCCAGTGCCTCTTGGAATAGTGTTAGGATTATCTTTCCAAAACACTGTATTTTCCTTAAGGTTGTGTTGGTATAGTTTATTGTTTTTACTGTGGGCTTGGGGATTTTAAGCTCCTTGCTTTCTGGTAAGTTGCTTCACTGTGCTTCATGCCGAGGCTCTGAGGGGATTTCTAGTAAGTGCTTTCTCAGTTTTGTGGCTTCCCAGCAGCCTGTGTTTAGATAACAGGTTTTCGATGCAGGCTTCATCTGCATTTTCCTTAACTCAGGGTTTATTTTCTGTTATCTTTCCTCAGATAACACATGAGAAAACTTGGCCATTATGCTTTTACTGAAACAAGAGGTTGAAATGCCTCTAATTGTGTATAATTTATTTCCACTAAATGTTCTGTGACTGTCAGAATCTTCTGATAAACTGGATTAAAAATCTGCTTTTTAATTTCAAATCGCTGTGAAAAATAGGGGTAGGTGTGTATGTGTATATAATATATATATGTGTATATACACATTTGCTATTGAGAACTTCTACGCTGCAGAAGACAGATTTGTATCTCAAATACATTTGCTTTCCTCTGTGTTAATGTTTTCTTTAACATTTAAAACTTTTCCAGGATTTTGGAAGCTGCAAGATGTTCACATCTTACAGATGCTGGGTTTACCCTTCTAGCACGGGTAAGGGTCACTTCAGAAGGTTACAGCTTGCCCTGTTTCATTGCTGCTGAGCAGCTGTGAATTGATGTAGTCCTGCTGGGAAGCAATATGAGAAGAGGAAAGTTAAAGTAGAAAGAAGCCAGTGGAGGAGGGGACTAAAAAGATGGATTATATTTCTGGATTATACTTAGATCTGCAATTTGATTCAATTTGCCATCTATCTTTGCATTTTTCCACTTTTTTCCTCTCTTTTTCAGTTTATTTCAATTGTTTTTATTATGCTTAACATAATTATAAACTCGTTGTTATGTATCCTAGCCAAATTTCCCTTATGTTGATGGCACACACCCTTGCAATATTTACATCAAAAAAATCAGTATATAATAGATTGTTCTGAGGATAACTTTAGATTACAGAACACTTACATTATACATTATAAACTATAAGCACTTGTGCCCTGGTTCATGCTGTAAATATGTACAATAAGCATATTGGTGGTGTCAAATGCTTCATGTTAGACTTGTGTGTTGCTGGTTAGGAAATCCGAACACAAAAATTACATTCTGTAAATGGGATTCATTTATGCTGCTGATATTTAATGTGAATGAAAAGGGGTTTTTTTGTAGGCACAGTGGTTAAACAGAGTGGTTTTCTAATTGTTCAGCACTACAGTTTCAGGCTCTTGGTAGTCACCTCAAGCCTGCTCTTGGGGACTGCAAGTTAAACCCTTTTTTTTCTATTCCTGGAAAAAATGGATTGAGAATTGAGCTGAGCTGTGGCACTGTGTGGTCTGCTGGAAGGTCACAAGGTTACATCCTTTTCTTGAAATTAGTCATGATCAGATATTGAAAACACTTCTGAAAGCTTGCTGGGGGTCTCTCAGAATGTTGCGAAAATTGCTTGTGTAGGTGTGATATGCAACTTGCTCCCACCCTTAAAGTAGACCCTATTTTAATATTTTCAGCATTCATTGGCAAAGCAATTTGGATTTAAGGCTTCTTTCTAATGTATGACAATGAAGAGAGATGTGCCATGGGCTTAAGTGTGTTCCAGATGAGTTTGGTGCAGGCTGATAAACGCAGAAGTTGGATCCGTGTGTGTGCAGATGAGCTGGTTTTAGTGCACAGGCTGTAAATACCATGGGTTTGGAGTGAGGGGGGAAGGGAAGCAGGAGTGCTGAGCACTGGTATGTCCTGTTCAAACCTTGCAGGGCAAGAGGGGGACATTTCACCTAGTAAGAGAAAGGCTGACATGTAGACGTTTGAGAGGGAGGTGGGGTATTGCTTGTTAATTCATCTATTTATTTCTTTTAACAATTTTTTTTGTCTTTTGATGGTGATCAAATATTTGAAGGGATTTATATCACAGTTTCCTCTTGCAAGCTGCACTATCCCATATTATTAGCCATGTGCATGATTTTATGTCTGTATGTTGTTTTATTTCATTTTTTGTTTATCTGTTCATGTTTTGTTTATTGTAGAATTGCCATGAGCTGGAGAAGATGGACTTGGAAGAGTGTGTTTTGGTGAGATTTAATTTGAAAAGGAATACTGAATGTCAACTGTAAGAATGCAGTACATTAACACCTTCATCTAGAGGTTCTTTGGTTTTTATAAATAGTGTTGTGCTTATGGTAGGAAATAAAAATAATTATTGGGGAATTCTATACAGGGAAATACTTGGAGAGTAACAGGTGATGGGTTGTTTTCCAGAAATAACAGAACCCTCATCTGGTAAAGAGAGAGATCCCTTATTTAAGGATTGCCCCTCCTGCTGTCTGTTGCTTACAGCTTACATTTGCTTTCTTTCATTCCCAGATAACTGACAGCACCTTGATACAACTTTCCATACACTGTCCTAAGCTGCAAGCATTGGTAAGTGTAACTCCTGGTCTGTGGCCTGTGATACTCCCCACAAACCACACACGTAGACAACTCCTGCTGTACAAACCCAGGCTGTTCACTCTGTGTCTAGAAATCATTCCTGATGTACAGTGATACTGTGCAAAATATGTGCAAGTTTCATAAGTATTCTAAAAGCAGCACATTACTCCTAAAATATTTACATGCATCGTGTCATTAAAAAATGTTATGATTATCAGTGAGTAATAAACCAGAAAGCTTTTATTTTATGGTTAACATCCTTCATATTTGATTCCTTACATATTTGATTCAACTTAAAGCACTTAGATCCTTTATGGATACTCTCAAGTGTTCAGTAATGGTTTTCCTAGGGAGTCTGACACTTCACATCAAATATTGAATAAACAAAACCACCCAGAGAAGATAAATGTAATCACTCTGTAAGCAGTTTTGCATGCAAGCACTTTTTTCCAAGGACTACATTTACATAATAAATTCTGGAAGGTTTCCTTGGACTTGACTTCTGAACATAATTGGAGAGGATTGAAAGTGGGGTACCCTGCTTACTGGATCTCAAAGAACTGTTTTCTAGGGAGTGGTGGCTTAGATCTTTCAGATCATCAAAACCAATTTGAGGTAACATAAATTTGTCTGTTCTTCAGTCAAGATACTTGAAAATTACTGGATTGTTCTTACAGTAGGAGCTCCTGTGTTTCAGGCCAGTTGTCCTTTAGTGTGCATTTGTTATAACTACTTGGATCTATGTGAGAGAAAAAGTATCTTTATAATCTGTTCTTAGATGGGATTAAAGGAAGGTCTTCTGCTTCCTTAATTAAATTGTGTTATGATTAGTGTTACTCACTCAGTGTTACTAAGATAGCAACACGAGGAAAGATGGCTTTTAAAAGGAGCTTGATCACTATTTTTTATTGTTGTTTTTTTATTTTTCCTTATCAACTTGTCCAGCCTGATTTCTGAACCATCATTCTTGATGTTAAACCAAATGAACTGTCAGGAGATGTGGAGCCGTTTATATGGGACACATTTTTGTATTGTAATCCCAGCTGCAACCAGTTCTTGCAAGAGATCTTTTGTACCAGTTCTGTCAGTGCTTCAGCAGATACCACAAAACATCACAATTCCCAGGCATTTTTTTCTGAGCCTGCTCCTGTTCGCTGGCCTTTGTGCGTTTGCCCACAGACAGGAAAGTGTGGCATTGGTAAAACATCACAGCTTTTTTAAGGGAACCAGAAAACTTCATTTATTTGGTATACATATGTCTACATATATATATAACCTGTGGGTAGGAAGGATACATACTCAGAGATTGTGTGAACAGCAGTGGCTGAGAATTACAGGAAAAGACAAGACTGGCAGTGCCAAATATGCTGCATGAACTAATCTTGGTGCTTCCAATGTCCTGTAAATTCCTGTGCAGCTGTGCTTTAGTGTATTTGCAGTTAGAACAAACATTTTGTTGCAGAGATCAACTTTGGATTTGCCTTTGTCATGTTTGGAGACTCAGTATGTGGTGGAAATAGGCAAATCATCAGTATCGGAGTACTCAAGTGCTTCATTGCTTAATGTACTTAAGAAGTAATTTCTGGTTTAAGTATTTAATTGTAGATTTAAATTAGTAGAGAAATTGTAGAATACTCATGATAGTCCTGAAGATGAGAAGACAATTGAATTCTTCACAGCATGTGAAGTTCTCATAGTATGTCATGCCATGCTGGATTTATACACAGCATTTAGTATGTATTAACAAAAAAAAAAAATTGACCATATGTCTCCACCGTTCTTCGTTCTCAAGATTTCAAGCAATTATCTTTGTAGAATTCCACATTATTAATGATTTTTAGCAGGCTTATGAAGTCAGAAAAATACTGGCATTTAATATGAAGTGTGTATAATTTGGCATAATTGTTCTACAAAGTTTTATGAACTCAGCTGTACATCCTGTATTGTCCTTGCAGTACCGAATACTGTGTCCCAGGAAAGCTGATTTTATAAGCTGCTTACTTCCTGGGATGGAATACTCCTAATTAGCCAACAGCTTCACAGAACCTCCTGTCCTTCCTTGGAACAGCAGGTCTGTTATGAATGCTGGTTAACCCTGCAGCTGCTGATTGTTCCTCTCGTGGTTTGACGCTGGTTTAAATGCCAAACATACGAAATCCAATTATGTGCATAAGGGGAATATGGATTTATTGAGGAAAAAGTAAAGAAACTTCGGGGCAAAACAAGGTCCACACTTAAACAATTATAAGAGAAAGGAAAGTTCATTAATAATAGGGGAAAAAAAATGATAAGAAGTTAAAGCAAACCTTTAAACACTTCTTTCCCAAAGCTTTTCCCTTTACCACAAACCTTTCACAAGTGAAAACAAAACAAGAACATGGCATTTTGCTCAGAGTTGCACTTTTTAAAGAGTCTTTTTATGTTTAAGAAAAAGAGGTTCTTCNGCCGCTGCCATGCCGAAGGGCTGAGGGGGGGGGAAAGGGCCTCGCCCGAATCTGGGCCCGGGCCCTCCGGCCACCCCTCGGCCCTTGAAACCAGAAAACAGAAAAGAAGCTTCTCCACTTGCACGGGCTTTTATATGCAAAATTGCAAAAGTGATTGGCCCAAAAACCCATCAGTCAACTCAGGTTCAACCTATTACAGTTCCCCAGGCCCTGAGCCAAATCAAGCACTCAGAGCACGTACCTAGAGAAAGAAGGTACAGGAGAGAGCTGTTGTGTTTGAAGACTTGAGAGACTGCCAGAATGGGTGTCAGGAGTTAAAATACTGTTGGTAGGGGCAAGCACTTAATTTCTGTTTTGTTTGGGAGACAGTTTGCACTCGTTGTGGTGTTTCTTGGAGCCCCTGCTGGCTGCTCACGCTTGGTGTGTAAAGTTGGACCAGCTGGAGCTGGAGGGAAGCTGCCAAGGCTTCCCCGTCAGACTGCAGAGGAGGTGCAGACCTCTCTCCCAGCCTTGCTCTGGTTCCCTGTTCATCCTATAGAGCAAAGGAGAAAAAAGTTGAGGGCAAGTTGTTTTAAAGAGCAGGACAGACCCTGTGTGCCTGGTAGCAGGCAGGAAATGCTCGTGATGTAGCTGAGGTGACTTAAGGTTGGTAATCCCCAGGCTGCCCTGTCAGGCTGGAATGAAAAGATGGGTTGTACCCAGAGAGGGGCAAGGTTACATTAGAGTCAGGGGATTGGCAGGAGGTCCTTTTGAGCACTACTGTTTGCTTGCTCTGAGTTAGTAAGTGCTTTTGGACTGCTGCAAGTGTTTCTTCGTCAGTTGCTGTCTGAAAAAAACAACTTGGGGCAAGGAAATGCTGCTTCAGAACCAGGCACTGTTAGACTTAGATACAAATACAGGCAAAACACAGGGCTGAGCATAAAGCAAGGCGCTAGCTCAGAGCCCAGGGCAAGAGGAGTAGAGTTCACAGATACTTTACGTTTCACTGGGGAAGACTTGAGAGCATTCATTTCAGTGGCGACAGTGGTTTTTTTAAGCCGCCTCTGAGGAATGTCTGTTTCCTATTGTTGTCATCATCCGTGCTTCTCCAAAAGTCATGGATTCCCTAAAGAAATGAGGAGAGTGCTTTATGTGGTGCCACTGCCTGAGATGCAGCATCATTTTCTATGTTCTTGAAATTCAAGGGAGTAAAAAAATATGCTGAAGAGGAGCAGATTTTTTTTTGGTTTATTATGCTGACTATTGCAGAAAAGACTGCTCCTGCAGCTGTACAGGATGTTTATTGCTCCTTGTCTGTACAGCCTGAGGTGCCAAGTGCTCATGGCTTGTGCTTTTTTTGAAATCATTATTTGGCAAATCAGTCCACTGTGATTGTTCTTTATCTGTGTGGACTTGCACAGGCTTGGTCCTGGTGTATGTATGAGAACATGGCAGCTGTGAAACAGTAACCCCTGAGCAGATACTCATCTATTCCCATATGTTCCCCATCATCCTTTAAAGATGTTTCTGGCACAGTGCTGTTTGCACTGTGTGGGACAATTGGAAAAGAACTCCCACATTCATAGAGAGCAAAGGGGGCCTGAGGAGTTTTGCCAGTGATGTGTTTTGGGACTCGTTTTGAAGCAAAGTTTAGAATCAAGTACAGCCGTTTTGTGAAGTAAAGCAGTTTCTTTTTTTACTCTTCTGGATTTCAGCTGTGTGTTATTGGTAATTGTGTAACCACTGGAGTGAAGGAGGTTGAAGAGGACGTCTGATGTCCAGAGGCTCAAGTCACTTAGGACTGAGGGATGTTGTTAATCGTTTGCCTCTCTGTTTTAGAGCTTATCTCACTGTGAACTGATCACTGATGATGGGATTCTTCACCTGAGCAACAGCACATGTGGGCATGAGAGGCTGCAGGTGCTGGAGCTCGATAACTGTCTCCTCATCACGGACGTGACTCTGGAACACCTGGAGAACTGCCACAACCTGGAGAGAATTGAGCTGTACGACTGCCAGCAAGTCACGCGAGCTGGAATCAAACGGATCAGAGTACGTTTCCTGGCTTGTTCCCATGGAAATGCCAGAGCTGTAGGTACTGCTTGAGACTGTAGGAGTCCTACAGGTGTCCCAGGCAAGGAAGGCTGGATAAACAGCCTGACTATCCTCCTGTTAGGTTCCCATGTGTGTAACTTCCCTGTATGAACAGCAGTAATTGTCAGTTCTGACTCATGACATTTTGCTGTTGGAATGATGAGCTCTTCTGCTTTGGTATAGTGGCATGCTTTATCCTAAATATATGTTATAAATATCCTAAAATATATGTTAATACACAGAGCCAGTAGTCAAACATCTGCATGGATATTTCCGTTGATGGGCTGTAGGGCCCTCAGGCCCTGGAATCCAGCCCCAAACGTTTTCCCTACGTATCTCACCCACAAGGTCAGGGACCACCTGCATTGCGAGGGCAGCGTTTTAGCTTTGAATTTAAACTTGTCTGCAGTTTTGTATCCCGAATTTGTGTCCAAACACTTTTGCAACTAGAAAGCTCATCCCTGATAGTGACTCAGATTGAGGGCCAAAGCACAATTCTATTTCATGCTGCTTTCCAGGACGAGAACAGCAGCAGGAATATGGAAGGCAAGGTATGGACAAGTCATCCTTCAGTTGCTAGGGTCCATCCCTCTTCTTCCTGCATCAAAACATGTGCCTCTCCTGATGTGGAGCTGTCTGGGCTCATCAGTGCTTTTTTAGGAAACCAGGGGGAGCCCTGTGCAAGTTGAGTGCCCAGACATTGGCATGCCTTAGCTGGATGGGTCAAGAGGAATTACATGTGAGGAGGAAACAGCTTGGCTGGTATCCACGCTATAGGTGCTTGCTTTATAGGTAACTAACCTTAATGAGAGAGCACTTGTTGGCACGACAGTTGAGGTGTGCTGCTTCTCTTTTCAATTCTGTTCTTTCTCTCAGTATAATGCAGCCTTTTCACCCACAGGCTCATCTACCTCACGTGAAAGTTCATGCTTACTTTGCTCCAGTAACTCCCCCTCCGTCGGTCGGAGGGAGTGGACAGCGCCTCTGCAGATGCTGTATTATCCTTTGACAGTGAGTGCAGCCACACAGAAAATGTTGTTGTTGAAGAATGGGTCGGCAAGTCAGCAGAAGGAGTCGGTTTCCTCACGAGTCCTAATGGTGGTGTTTGGGCATCCAGTTTTGTGACAAGAAAAGCGTTTGTTTTTTTTTTCCAGGTAAAAATCTTAATGTAACGTGCAGCTGTGGATTAAGTTGGTGATGCTTTGGTTTGTATTAGTAACTCCTTCCTTCTGCTGGCATGAGAACTGCAGTACCGTGTCAAATGTGTGGGCATTGCAGCGTAGCAGCTACTTGGTGGAAGTTCACGAAACTTGGAAGTTAATTTGCATTTGTCAGCACTACTCGGTGTGAAGTTCTGATGTAACGTGGGGCTCGAGGCTGCCACGCCAAAGAACTGAGCCTGCTGTTCTGTAATATACACCACAAATCAAGTATCAGGTTTAAGGACAAATCAGCTTTAGCAGATGTTGACCAAAAAATGCAAAGTAATCATAAGCTCTTACAGTGAAACAGCAGCTTGTTCTTTTTCATGATTCAGCTTCATCTTTAATTATGTAACAGGACATAATTAGGTAATGTCAAAAGGTAAGGTAGTACCTCAAGATACCCATAGAACTAGAAATACTTCCCAAGTTTTTGGACTTGGTTCAGTTGAACTCTGCTCATACAAAGCTTGCCTGTCACCGACGCACGTTCTGCCCGATGCCATCGGCCTTGAACGGGGCTAAGAAATCCACTGTGGTAGAGCCTGTGCACTCTACTGTACCTGCTGCCACAACCATCCATGGTGCTCTCGGTAACGCCGTCCTCCGGGACCTCTGCAGGCTGCAAGGAAAGGATGCAGCGCTTCCAGGAAGAGGGGTGTAGCACACATGCTTTTCTACAGATGAATGGAAAACAGGTTCAGCTACAGAAAACAGGATGGAACAAGGAATTCAAGTTCATCCCACCCATTTTAGGGACAAGCATATGGGCTCATCAGTCTGTAGGCAGGAGTTGAACCAAACCAAACCTCTGGTTTTCAAATGTAGACAGCCAAACTCTTCACATTTGGTTAAGAAGCTGTCAACTTCTGAATGATAATAATGATAAAAATCTGTGTATTAACTCTTAAGGCCATGCTTTCATCCTTAGTTTTTCAGTGCTAGACAATTAGATAAACTTTTTTATATTAAGCAGTTTAATTATCTGAGAGAAACTACTTGACAGTTCAGAAAGCTGTTTTGTGTGTTTGATTGCGTGCGTGTGTGTGTGTGTTTTAAGAGTTCAGGGCCTGTGTTTACTGAAAATTAAAAAGCAGTTGGAAAAGCTACTACTGGATAGTACTGCCATTTCCCCCCTGCAAATTTTAAATGACTTCTAAAAAGGAATGAGTGTGAACATGAACTTCCGTGGCCAGCAGTGGCTGGGTTGTGTTCATGAGGCACAGAGGATGGGGACAGTAAATGAAGATCTCAGCTTTGGGGTTAAATTACAGTTTAGGCTACAGTACATGGATTTCTTTCCTACTACAAAGCAAGCCAATCTGGGCTTCTTTTGCATAGCAGTGGAGTGCTGTTACAATCAGTAAGGGTTCCATTGAGACACTGCTGGTGTAATCAGAGTTTTAACCAGATTTTATTCTCAACTGTACCAGGGCAGTCATTAGTACCAATATGTCAAGATGTGTTGCCTTTTGTTGGCTCATTTTTTTTCTAAGAACATAATGAACCTTGTAAGTCTATTGCATTGAAGATGTACAAAAACAAATGGAACCTACTCTGATATAGGACACTTAAATAAACAATCAGCTGATGTCACACTTGAATTTGTTGGAATTATTTCAAGTCTAAGCAAGATTTCTACTAGAAGCAGAAAATCCATGTGAATGCACTGTGTGCAGGATATGCTGCAGGGCTGGTTTACTTCCCTCCCTTACCTTGACCCACCATTCTTGCTAGGGCAGGTCTTGCAATTAATCTGAATCTTAACAATGGACTGTCTCGAATGTGGGTGTGGGGAAAAAAGAAGTAAACAAAAAGAAAAGCACATTTACAAAATTATTGAAAAACATTTATTATACTTAAATTGAAATGTGTACATCTTATTAAAAAACAAAAGCCATTTGCTGGTGCCATAATTTAATTCCAATTTCAAGTGAGCTGGACAAACTACTGTACAACTTTCAATATTCTTTAAAATTAGATATTTGGATACTTTCCAATCAAGGATTTTTCCACTTTTATAAAACATTTGGATTTGAATATGGTGTGAGCTAAAAAGACACAAGTGTCAGTTCAGGAAAATACTAGGACCAAACAATACCCAAAGATGAACAACTTATAGGCAGAAATGCTTGAGTACATAAAATTTTACTTTCAGTGCAGAAAAAAAACAAAAACAGGAAAAAAACCTCTAGGTTTGATGAATTTAAATTTTCAAAATGCTACAGCTTTCAGAAGCTTTTCTGCTAAGCACTTGAGCCAGTTATGAAGGGAAATGACAAAAATCAAAGTTGCTTTTTTACATGCTGTAGTATTGGTTTACATGGAACACCGCAGCATAAAAAGCAAACTATTCCCAAGTTTTTAAGCCAGAGATCAAGGTGAAACTTTCCAAAGGCACAGGATGGCAGCTCTGAAACTGTCACCTAATACCTTTGGAAATACTCCCCTCTAAGTACCTAACCAATTGAAACTTAATGTTACCCTAGGAAATGCCGTGCCGTGACTTTACAAGACACATCCAAAATAGCGAGAAAGCACATTGCCTGTTTGAGAGAAAAGTAAATATTTGGTCATACGGAAGAGGCACTGTAACAGGTGTACAGCATGGATGGATGGAGGGTGCAGGAAGGTCAACAGAAAAGGTAAGAAGAGATTTGTCCAGAACAGGAACTCCAGCAGGGTATTCACCTGCTGGGAAGGAGACTTACAGGGTCTGTATTTAGTGTTTCTCAAGCAATTTATTCGATGCTGCTGAAAGCTATGACAGCCCTGTGGTGCCAGTGGGTCATCTTCCCTCATCAGCATAGTTCCACTGAAAACCCCACTTCTCACTGCCAGTATTTTTAAACCCACAATTTTACAAGCAAAGAGTTAAACTGCAGCAGTGCTCCGCAGAGAACCTAGGAAACTAAACATAAAGGATGCATAGGCAATTCTTTTCCATTAAATTCATTAAAGCAAAACACAATTACTTGGTACCCCATAGGATTTATATTAATCCCTCCAGTAAGGTACTATTGATAATGCAGTTTGCTGCATGCATATATTGCATCTGTCTAGGGCTTCTTAAAAGCCCTGTTCTGGCATTTACACTTCTTACATACACTCTTATACACAATTTACACGGGAAGCTGTTTTGACAGCTTTACTCTCAAAGACCTGACAACCTGATCACTATCACCTTAACTACTCATCTCCACACAGATTAGCATGTGCTCTGCTAACATCAAAAAATAAAACCAGCATAAGGTACAAGCACGTAATAGACAAACTGGCACAGAAAGGTAAATGCCCCAAAATAAGTTTACATTCATCTCCAACTGGATACAGATAATAGAAAAGCAGCACTGCTTCGCTTCTATAAACTGTATCTACTGGCCATAGTTTGCCTTATTTCAGTGAAGGGCAAGCACCTTTGCTTACATTGTCTTCCATGCCTGTACAGAAGCTGTCATGGCATTATACCTCTCATGAGGACACTTAGCTATGGCAGTGATAAGAAAGTTCACCTATCAAACAGCTCATTAGAAAGGTCATTTTGTGTTTTCAATATGAAACATCTTATACAGTGAAGTTAGATCCTAAGCTTTTGGATGATCTTCATAATCTTTAGGCAGGACTTCATTCTGCATTGGAGTATTAGTCTAGCAAGTGTGTGATGTCACTTCAGGATTATATGGAAGCCTTCTCCATTTTCCGCTGAAAAAAGAAGGAAATGTCAGTCTGTCTTTCTTGAACAGAATCATAGAAACACAAGCCAATGCACCAAAACACCCAAGTATAAACTTAGTTTTAAAAGTAAACTCATCTACAATAAAAACATCTTTTATAAGTTTCCTACCTTGTGCTAAACAAAAATGTTATGATTAATAATTGGTAACTGGATCTTCAAAGTTGGGACACTTTCTGTAGGTGAAGTTTGCCCAGAGTCAAACTTGTCCACTGGTTAGAGCCATTTGCTGGCACCCTGTACTGGAAATAAACTGGACTTCTAAAGAAGAGTGGGATTCAACAACAGCCTACTGAAGATGACTACTGACTAGCAGAGAAAAAACAGAATGTTATGCTCAGCTCTGCAGACTCAGCTTCTGAACTTCTGAGGTACTACACTGCCAGGATTTTGAACTGTTTTTTTAACCTATTTTGAAACTTCACCATTCTCAGCAATTATTAGCAGCGTCACTGTCCAGTGATGGCTGACTGAATTTTACATAAGGTTTGTTACTGAATCCTGCACCGGTTCTGAACTGAAAGCTTGGAGAAGAGCCTGGGATGCTACACAGAGGCTCAAATCTGGCTAGGAGAGGAACAACACTGGGATATTTTCTGCCACTGTGTATACAGATCTTTCATTATTTTTAAAGGCGGCTCCTTGCTGGTATAAGCAATTAAGTTTTAGACTGTCAGAAAAGACAAGACAACATACCTTTTATTGTGGTGAATAAGAAACAACTCTCATCTTGAAAGTTTTGAACCATCTACCAAAAAAAAAAGTTTCAAAACCCTCTGGAGTATGACCAAAGCAAAACACAAAACAAGAACAACTTCAACAGCCCTGATATTAAACACAGCCTTTTGTGAGCAACTGTGTATTTTTGGTTTTGTTCAGCAAGTGACAGGCATATATGAAATTAAAATCCATCACTATCAAAATACTGTTTTTTGCTCAAGTGACAACCAGTTGGGAGCCTGTTACTGCTGGCTGTGTTTTTGGAACTCTGAGGAGTAGACACTCAAATAAGCAGAGTTCAACAGTGTTTAAAAGCTCCCTGCCTTTGGGTGTGCTCAAAATAAATACTAAATAGTTACTGCAGCATCTCAGAACTATATAAACCAGCTGCTTCTGTCTTCTCATAGTTTCAGTTTAGTCAGGCAGAGGAAGAGTCATATTTAAAGAATCCTTCTGCTCATTTTATTTTAAACAAAAAATACTCTAAATGTCAGAAAATACTAGGGTTGCATTATCAAACAGAAAAAACAGTAATAAATAAGCCAGCATAAGAAAACCCTCCACTCCAAGTCATAAATAGAAAATAAAGAAAATAAAATTTCAATTACCTGATCACTAACAAGAATGTGGATGCCTGTGGGACCCTGTCTGTAAACTTGGTTGATCTGATGCAAAGGAATATTAAATGCCAAAGCAAGCTTGCGTGTGACTTCTGAGGCTGCCATCTCCTCTAAGTAGATTGCATGATAAACTACAAGAAAAAATCATTTATGTAAGTACGGTACTAATGGATAACAATAACTATATGAAAAAAATCACAATTTGCTTATACTTCAGGCTTTCAAAGATTTTTAAAACCTAAAACTTTTAGTTTACTCTCTCTCTGTTCTCACTAAAAGCATGAACTTCCCTGACTTTTCTTTCAAAGAAAAGTCATAAACACAACTCTGACAAGGGGGAGGCTTCTGTTTGTTCTGAGGCTGAAGGCAACTTCCACATTTTCTCCTGTATCCTGCACAAAAAGGCACAGTCATGTCAAACAAACTTAAAAATGCATCTTTAAAGAGTCACCTAAAGATGGTTTTGGAAGTAATCTTGGGCAGTCTTAAAAGAATCAGGTAATAATCTACATTCCACTTACATGCCTACGCTGTTGCTTTAAATACAGATGTAGATTTTGGATTTTTGGTAAATAAAGCCTTTTGCAACTATCTGAATAAACTTTCTACAGATCACCTCAGAGCTGAACGCCACACAGCAAACAGAACAGTAGTACAACGCAGCTGTTCAGTTTGGTGCTGCATTTACAGTTCTATAGCTTTATTTAACAGTGCTAGAAGCCCTTGGCAGCTCCGTGTTTGCACATTGTTCTGGCTGAAGATATCCTGAGGGAAAACATGTATTTGACAGCAGCAGTATTTTATTTACAGATCCTCCTCCACCTCAATTCTTGCATGAAAAATCCACAAGCACTATTGCCGTAGCCCGTACACATTTCAGCTGGGGGAAGAGGTTTCTCAAAGCCAAGAGCAAAAGAATAATTTCAAATAGCTCCATTCTCTTAACTGCAAGAGTGACATAAATTCATGAATAAACAGTTACATTCCCATCTGTGTTGAATCAACAGCTGTCAGGAAAATACTAAAATCAGGATATACTGATACTAAATACTAAAACTATTCACTACTTGGCTATTTTTCCTTGTCCAGGCTCTACAGTTTTATTTCAGTTGCACGGAAAATGACAGCAAAATTTAACAGAAAATAGGAAAAAACTGTTTTATTTTCATGTAGCTTTTACATGTACCTACATTTATATGGTCGATACCTTGCCTGTAACAACATGCACAGCTGACTCCAGAGCTCCGTAATTCACTACCACGTACCTAGTTAGTTTTATCAATGGACTGAAAACGCTCAATGATTTAACCTTGAGAGGTTTCAGGTTCTGTTTGCTCTGTTAAAGCAGTGACACAACTTCCCGTGGTTTCTTTGTAGAGCAGAAAGAGCAATTCAGCCTCTTCATTCTCGTTTTCCCTTTCCCACTTATCCTGCTCTATTGTTGCGAGCCCCAGCCGTGGCCTGCCCTAGGCCCCGTGTGCCGTACCGTATATTGCACCGTTACTGTCTCCGCTGCCCGCATCCTGTCGTTCCAGTTGAATGCTCCGTAAGGGCTCCTGGCACACATAGATTGTTAAACGGGGCCTCACAGATCTGCAAGCCAAGGAAATCACACGTCAGAGGAAAGGCTACGTGCACTGCAAATACAGAAGCTGATATGCCACAACTGGAGGTTTGTTATGCTAACGGTACACTTGATGTGTTTTTTTTCACTGAGCCCAAAAAATTAAATTAATCTCTAAGTGCTGCATTTAAACAAAATTTCAATCCATTCAGAGCTCCTGAGGATGCTGCTTGTTGTACTCCTGGAACAGGACTCCTGAGTAACAATGGAAGATCTTCCACAAGGGCCATTGGTACCAAACACCCATTTCAGACAGAATCAGAGCCCCGAGATGCAGCCTGCGTTAGCACTCAACACCTGTAATCTCAAAAAGCCTCAGGTTGTTCTTTGCTCTCTGAATCACCAGTTTTGCGTCTTGGCAACAAATCCATCCGTATCCAAGAAACTGGCAGGGCCCAACTGCATTGGTGCAGCCTTCCAGCCCACCCTGCATCTTACCTGGGCCTGCCCTGAAGGTGTGCACAGGAGGAGAGCTTTAAATGTATTGCTGCCAACTCCTGAGGCAGATCACACAGGCACCAAGGCCCATCCTGACACTAACTTCCCAAATCCCCAGATCTAGAATCCCCCACCTAAACCCACTCTGCCTCACAGTCAGCACATCACCTGGATTTCAGTGCATTATACAGCCGAATTCCATCGGCTGGACCACAGATTTGTACCAGATCTTCTCTTGTCAGCTTTAATAAATCAGCACCTGGACAAACACATAAGGATTTAATGAATATTACTGTAGCACATCAATTCTTTCTAAAATAAATTGTACGTTCATTGAAACCAAGAGTAACTAATTTCATCATGACAAATATGGAATTTGGGACACAGGAATGAGTAAAATTCAGACCAGGCTCTAGTGAGTGCTAAATAAATCGACCCGTTTTCCAAAGGTGGTGAGTTACACTTTATGGTGTTTACAGCTTTGAAACAGCAGGAGTCTGCAAGGCACATAATTTCTGTGGAGAGAGATGACTGTTCTAGAGACAAACAATAATTTCTGCTGGCATCCAGGGTAGTGTATTTTGAACACATGCAAAATATAGAGCAAAACTATTCCATGGTTTGTCACTCAATGAATTATCCCAGGCATTCAACTCATCCATCACTTCCTCTGTGCACTTAAGTTACGACAATGCACTCGTGTATAGAAGGTGCTGCTGAAGCAAAAAATGGTAGAACAGATTCTTCTGAGAAACAGCATGAGTATCAGCAAAGAAAACAACACTCCAAGAGTGAAATATCATTCACTGTAACAGATGAGTGGGAAAAAAGGAAAAAAATAGTCTTTATGCACGAAAATACTACACAAACTATCCAGGAATGTACAAATAAAAGCCATCAAAAATAATTTATGATAGCCCTTAAATACTGTAATAAACCCCCCCCAGACCTGAGGTAGTAAAATAAAAGCCACATATACCACACTTCCTGCTTCAAAAAAAATCCCAGCCAGCTAGTACTTGACTTTTATAAAGATAACACTGAAAAAGAAGAAAAGTTTTCCAGGAGTCTTTGTCAGAAATTTGGTACTAAAGTTTATTGAGAAAGCTCAGCAACCCTCGTACATAAATACAGGTCAAAAACTAACCGGCAGCAGAAGAATAAACCTTCCCAGAGAAGAAGCCTGGTACAAAGGGAATCCTGACACAAGCATGAGCTAAGCCAAGAGGCAGAGAGCTGGCATCATTCACAACACTGTCCCCATCATGTGTCACCAAAGAGAAAGGAATTTTACTTATGGTGTGTACTGTGTCACGCCACCCTCTGCACAATTCCATGGAAAACTGAAGAAGCAAATAGCAAAACACAGCCCCACAAAGTGCATTTATTGCCATGTCTTGTACCCAGAAATGCAGCGGGAACTGCACTGCGCTTTAACAAGCAAGTTAGTTAACGAGTATTTGTAAATGTGTATACCATAATGTTCTTAAAGAACTCTTTGCCCACACAGAACTTGCTCAGTAACACAAAGAAAGAAAAAAAGTAAACTACAGATACCTGAGAAATTTGAAAAAAGCCTTGTATAGGCAGAGAACCTATTCTTGAGCAACCATTGCTGAGTTTCTTGGATTGTGGCTGAAGGATGAAGCTGCTGTAAGAAACAAGATTGGACATGATAATTTGGATACTAAAAACCAAAACCCAAGCCATTAAAAAAAAAATCTCCCTCAGTTCAACACTTTCTTAGTACCTACTAACATCAAGTGTAAATCAAATATTCTGACACAGCTATACAAATACAGTCATGATCAATACTAAAAAGCAAACACTCACATCTCCTGACCCTTGAGAGGTTCCATCTCCTTGATGATTTGGGGAGGAAGAATTGCTACAGATTATAAAACAAAAAAAAAAGTATTACTAGAATTCCATAAACCAAAATATGTAAGTATTGTTGAAAAGTAATGTGAAATTCCCCAAACAATAAATATCACAGTTGAAAGAATTAAAATATTGAAACTTGTTAAAAATAAGAGAAATACCATTCCACAGTATATGGACCAGACTGTACCACTGTAAATAATTTTTGGATGAAGTGCAAGTTTGGTTTTAGTAGTTTAATTAATGCCTAAATACAAAATAGTTTCACCAATGTAATTTTTGTTGAAAAGCTTTTAAAGATACTTGTTGGAGGTTTTCTTGCAAATTATACTGTGTATGAGGGAAATGAAGACTGTTCTTACTGAAAAAAGCTAAAAATAGTTTCCATAGACAAGGACTAAATTATAATAGTGAAAAGGTAAATTATTTCCTATATGACGAAGGACAGGAAGTTGTTCTAAAAAATATGTAGTAAAAAAGAAAAATGGTGAGGCAGAAGTAATTACCTTATAACTGAACCGTGTGATACAAATGTGATACTCTAAAATGAATATATAGGTCAAAACAATCTCCCAGTTTCCCAGTGGAAACAGAACACAGTTCAATTCACTCAGAACACATTTAGAATAAGCCTGATTAAAATGTTGCCTTTAATGGGGTACAGAACAGAAACGCACCTGTCTGGGACACTGTAGGTGTTATGCTGAGCAGAGGAGAATGTTGGAGCAGGAGTAGGACTGTTGTTTACAAATGTTGTA
>VYZQ01030815.1:0-16218 GCA_013400655.1 Mystacornis crossleyi
ATTAACAAGAACCTCAGTTACCTGGCCTCAGAGGTGGGTCATGTCAAACTGGCATCACAGACAGCATCCCTTGGCTGTGGTGGTGTGATTGGTGTGGTCCAGACCTGTTGGAACCTTTTTCCTCCAGGGAAAAGGTCAGGACAACCCTTAGAAGGTAATTTTTGGTGAAAGCTTTGTAGCTCTCAGGAATGTTCACAGGGAGCTGCTGAACCAGAAGCGGTTCAGAGGGAATGGGAAATGAATCAGTTGCTCCAACTGGCCCTTCAGGAGGTGATGGATCAAGATAAACCTCTTAGAAAGAAGCCAGAAGCAAAAAAAATTTGGAACAATGAATGTGAGATCAATTTAGGATGCCCCAGAACAGTGCTGGTTAATAACACCCTCTGGCAGATTGGAAGAGCTTAGGAAAAGTTATCTGGATGATAAAGAGCTACATATTCAGGTTGGACACTGGGAGGAGTTTCTTCATGGAAAGAGTTGTTAACATTGGAATGGGCTGCCCAGGGAGGTGGTGGAGTCACCATCCCTGGAGGTGTTTAAGAAAAGACTGGATGTGGCACTCAGTGCCATGGTCTGGTTGACACAGCGGTCAAAGATTGGACTCAGTGATCTCAGTGGCTTGGAACTCTGCAGAGCAGGTCTCCATCACCACCCCCTGGGAGAGCCCGTCCTTCATCTGAGAGATAACAAGGGTCTGTGGGAGACATGGCAAAGGGATTATAGGTTATTATATAGAGATTATTACCCTTTCCAGAAATCAGAAGGAAAACGGTATGTGCCCATTGGGGTGGAAGTGGTTTCAGGTCTCACATGCACTCTTGCAAATGAATGGGAGAACATGAAAGACACTAGGCAGTGATAGTCCTGGCCATAAATTCTGAACTCTCTCTTGCCTCTACAGAAAACTCAGAACTCTGCTGTCTTAGCCAGTTACCGAATGCTATCTTCATATTGATATATTTAGAGTAGAAGGCTAATGTATCTTCCAGGAAGAAGTTTTGTGTTGGGGTAAAGAAAGCCTTATGAAGCCAGACCTTCACAAGGGACATGTGTGTGTCACAACAGTGGCTATTCCATGGAGTATACTGAGCCAGATCCAAGATTTACAATCACATGAGGATCAACCTTTTTCCAGACTAAGCCCTCAACAAAAGATTGTGTGTAAGCAACATAATCTATAGAGGAAAAACTTGATATGATTTTCTTTTATTGTAACTGAGATATATTCACTGAGCACTGCACAATTCCTGCCTTGCAAAGGAGTAGCCTTTTACATCTGTGGCTCCTCAAAATAAGTGCTGAAGTAGCTTCTTCCAGACGCTGTGCTTAATTCTTAAATTTTCTATTGAAGAGGGTTGTAAAATCTTCCAAGTGACCATAAAGAGTAGCGCGTTCACGGAGTAATTCTTGCTTTTTTGCAAGCTCTATTGCTGTGGGATCAGGGCTCCATATCTACAAAATAAAGGTATTTGTAGTTAATTTGGATGTGACTTTTGCAACAGAAGCATTACGAAGATACTGTTAGCCAAACAGAGCCATGTTCTAGCAGTCCTTTCCACTGTGAGACAGAAAAGGAGCAGTGTGGCCTCCCAGCAGAAGATAGGTCAACAATCTGTGCGTGTTTGAACAGAGCATTCTCTTGTTGTCACTTCCAATCTATAACATGCCATGGGCTCTGATTACAGATAATGTGGGAAAGAAGATCTTAAGGTAATTATTTAAAATTACTGACTCAGGTTCACGATCCTCGGAGTGGAAAGTAGTAATTAGCTGTAGAGTCATCAGCTAGGTAGCCTCAGTCCTCTGAGACCATTGAAGGAACTAGCACAAATCAGGGTTAGGGAAATTATAAACAAACTCCAGACACAACTGCTCAGCCAGCAGTGGTGTTCTTTTCCTTTTTAAGGAGAAAAAAAACCTTACAAAAAATTACCTCACTGTGATTATCTTGTTCTGTTTCGCAGTTATTTCTAAGCGAATATTAACAAGACCCTGACAGAAAAGTTATATTTCCACTATTCCAACTCTAGGAAGAAAATATTTAGCGTACTGTGATCCATCTAGTTCAGTAACTGTCACTGACATAAATCATCGTGTGATAACTAATCAAGAGGGCAAGTTAGAAACTGGTGTTCATGCTATGCAAATTGACTCCTATCTTTTAAAAGCAGGAGTATAAAAATACATACCACAAATGTGGTTGCATTCTTATTTTACTGTGGATCCACTTTAATCCTATTTTAAAACTTGATAAGAGCTCGATTTCCACAATAATTTGTTTTAAATAAATATGTGTTGTTATATAACACAGATCCATGAACTCTTTAGTTTACTGTTGTTTGGTGGCAACCTCTCCAGGCTGTGTCACATCATCTCTAAGCTGAATGGTGGAAATTTCACTGGATTGTTCTGGGTTTTGATCCCAGCAAGATCTACCTTTAAGTTACCATGGAACTGCACTCATGTTTTGCTGTTGTACATACTTTTCTGGGTCTGAAGGAGATGTCATTTTTGTTTTCTCTCGTTGCCAAAGACTTCCAATAAGCAGCACTGTCCTTACGGGAACGCTTTGTCTTTTCAGGAACAGTTTCTTCCTCAGCTGGCTGAGATACATCTGGAGACTGAAGAGGAAGAAGGTACCAATTATACCAATACATCATGTTCAGAAGCAAGGCATGCATCCTGCATCTTCTGATGCTCTGTTACAATGTATACTGGAGGAGTATTTTTCTTAATCCCTTCAGAACCTGTTTTTCTTAAAGCTGATTTTTTAAAATCAAAAATTGCAAGGGTCAAACTTTTGAAAGGTAAAAGGCACCTCTCCTCCTTGGGCACTAAAACATTAGCTGCTCTTTATGATTCCCAAGACAGTCACCTTATACCACTGGTGCTCCCATCCTCATCCAGGTGAGGAATAACCAAGCAACTAAGGTTGTCATCCTCCTGCCTCCGAAAGTCCTGTGCTGTCCCTGACATCCAAAACCTTTGTGAAAGCGGGACACCAACATTTAGCTACTGGGACATATTTATTACACTGTCCAGGGCAGCTGGAGGACACTTCCAGCCATGCAGATCCAATTGCATCTTCTGCATCCTGGGTCTGACTAACAAGTACCTCTGGTGAATCAGGAAGGTCTCACCCGCAATAAGAGAACCAGGATGGGGTCACGGAGGCAGATGTCAGCTTGGGAATAGGGCAATGCTGAGGTGCTCGAGGCTTGCAGAGGGTGCAGGAAAAGCATTCAGAAATAAAACAGGTGAACATCAGTGTGGGACTTGAGAAACAGGACTCAGGTAAACAGTGGAAGAGGAAGGATATGGGACAAGATGGAAAATAGGAAGTTAGCAAGTTTCAATGAGTTCAACTAGGAGAATAAAAAAACCTTTTTACCAGTTTGAAGGGTATTGTTCTTATCTTGTGAAAAAAAGAAGTGCTCCCTTTAAGAAATTATGGTTACCAGTTGTTCACAGTTGGTTACCACAACAGAGCTGGATGAGCATATAGTTCAGGAGGAGGGAAAAGGAAAAGGAAATCTTTTTCTGTGTCCTGTCAGTGATACAGGACATCGTTCTTATGTGTGTCTGGGGAAGACACAAAGTTTGTATAACCAGCAGGGCAAATTTCAACCGATGAACAAGTTCTAATACTGACAAGAACAAGTACTGGCCTCTGAAAACACTCACTTTAACAAAGCTGCCTGAGTACAGTGTTAGAGAGAAATGGGTGGCAAAGAAAGGAAAGAAAGAAGCTCCCTGCTAACTATTAGCAAATCAGTCCAAAAACCATCTCTCATACCTCTTTTTTCACAGGTTTCGGTGGCTCTGCTGGTTTTGGCTTCCCACCTTTTGCTGGCTTTGCTTCTTCTTTTTCTTGTTCTTCTGCCAAAATTTGCAGTTGATTTTCAAGGAGAGCAATTATTGTAGCATCTTCAAATACTTGAGCAAGATCAAGAGCAGTCTTTCCTGTATTAAAAAAAAAAAAATCTCTGTAAAACATGAAAATTAATTTTGGCACTGGATTATTGCAACTGGATAACAACAGTATAATCAACTGAATTTAATATGGCCACTATTTTATTAACCATCCCATATACCAGCAGTGTGCCTGATATTGGTGTGAGGACCAGCAGTCATCAGCACTGCTTGCAGAAATAAGACCTGGCAGAAAAAGCCATGAAACTCAATATTGCAGGAATTCTTGGATTGCTTGCTTTGTTCTCAATGTTCTGACATCTGCAGCTTGATACACTGGTCCTGCTGGTTGTCATTTGGACCTCTGAGAGCATTCACCACTAGGAGATGGCTACTTGGTCTGCATTCCTAACCTTGTACTGTGCTAGGCCTCTCCTTCTGCCTGTACTTGCTCTGTGGCTGGCAAGGGAAAGCCCCATGGTGGAAATGAACACCATGTTCAGTGCTTAATGAAGGAAAAAATCTGTCCTGGTTCTTATGAGACTCTGGCTGTAAAGTATCTGTGAGACTGAACTGCTGTGTGAATCAGAACTCCACTTGGTATCAGAAATAAGGAACACACATCCCTTCTACACGCAGGGTTTCACTACTGGGCGTTTTGGCAAGGAAAGTCTCATGGTGTAGCAGTGTTGCTTCCTATGTTAGAGCAAGAGCTTAAAAGGCAATGCATGTTAACTGTTTAAATTACTGTGGAGACAGGAAATAACACTGAATGAGGGATCTGCTGTGAGGAGGTAACACTTCAGTACCAGCTCAGATTTGGTTTTCTGTTAAGTATTTTTTTTCTCAGGAGATATATTTACATGTAAAGCAGCAAGGCAGTTTTTTAACCAGGGCTGCCTGTGCCTAAAAATAAATCACCTAAATGGGTGGCAGACTATACTCTGGGCCACAGCTGAAATCTAATTTTCCCTCAAATAATAATAATAAAAAACTAGATAGAATGTTTTCATTAAAGCCACCTAAAACTCTGTATGTATCTTATGAGGAGCAACAGTCTCCTGAATCATGTAATTAATTATGTTACTTCATTTTCTAGATACATAAAACGCAAGAAAGCTGACTTTTTACAGTAATGATTCCACACCAGAGAAAAGTAACCAAACCTGTTACTTTCATCCCAGTCCTGACAGCAACCCTAAATGCAGAACAGTTCTCAAAATGTTCCAGGTGTTTTTAATAAAGAAATAGCCTATTTTGGAGCTGCTGCTATTTACCATTGCTGTTTGTAGCTTGGATGTCGGCACCTGCAGTGATTAAAAAATAGACCATGTCCAGCCTGGAGGCCTCAATGGCTCTCATCAGCGGGGTGGCATCACCTATTGCAGGGGCATTCACTGCTGCTCCAGCCTTCACGAGCACCTCAGCGATATCCAGGTGTCCATTATAGCAAGCATGGTGCAGAGGAGTCCACAGGAAATTGTCTGTCGCGTTTACGTCAGCCCTGCACAGGAGTAAGAGCAGTTGTGGCAGCTGAAGCTGTTGAGTATCTGCAGTAACAGCCCCAGCTCCCAGTGCAAGCAATAGGAACTGCCTGCTGCAATGGTATATTCAATGTAAATAGCTATTTTCACATTGCTACTGCTACTCTGAAACCATTTGAGTCTCTGAATTTGTCATGGAATAGTAATTGTAAGAGTGCTCCTGGGTGCTGCTTGTGTCCCCCTCTAAACCATCAGTGTCCTTTACACGGAGCTTTTCATGGATACAGGAAAAAACCCAGGCATTCAAACACCTTAGTGCAGTGAAATGCTGCTAGTGTTTGTGCTCCAGCTTCACTGAGAATGGCAGAAAGCAGATTAAGGAATTCAAAAAGTATACTTCTGGCCCAAGAACAGGTGCTGCAGAACATGTGGCAACACTGCAGAGCTCGCCTGCACAAGAGGAAAAGTGTTCACCTTTCCTTTCAGTGTTGCTGCCCTCTGCCTGCTTCCTTTCTCTGCACTGGCTTCTCCCTTGACAAATGAGTTACAGAAGGTCTGCCTTGGAAATCTGAGCACTGAAGAAACTATTCAGCTACTGTGTTGCTGGACTAGGATCTGTTTCTGCTCCCAAATTAAAACTGGGATGTTCTGGAGAAAGCAAGGGCTAGTTCAAAGGAGATTCTTGCAGTATGCTGCCTTTGGATGAAGCTGAGAGGAGTAGCGTTGTCAGCCCTAGAGGTCCTGAAGGGATTTAGGGTCACTGTCCCGCTTACTCGATGGACAAAAAGCTGCTGTCTTCCCAAAAGACAAGGAGGAAGGGAGAAAGAGGAAAAATTATGAAGGAAGCTGCTTCCAGGGACAGCTGTTTGCTCTTCAGGTCAGGTGATTAAGTCTAGATAAAAGCACAGATTCATCTGTTCTTCTTTCCTTGTTTAAATTTTTAATCTTTTTCAGAATTCTACCTTTGATGAGATCTTAGCACAGTAAATTCCACTGACCTACCTCTTTTGTCTGTTATGTTTCAGTCACTAAGCCGTTATGGTTTATTCGTATGCAGTTTTCATTTGTTTTAATTCTCATGAAAACAAGCTCCTCTAGTAATTTCACTTTCTCTCTCAACCCAACCTCCTTGCCTGCACTCAGACTCTGTCTGCCCCTGAGTCCTTTTTCCTAACTTCATTCTATCAGAAAAAAACCAATCAATGGGAACAGGTACAGTGCAGCACTGATTTAAAAATTCCTCGGCATTTTCAGCCCATCAAGCACAGAATTTCCCATCAGACCAAATTTCATTTACTTCTGATTCTTTCTGCAGGAAGATAGAAAGTAGATACCACCAATTTAATTTTAAACCTAATAAATGTTAAATGCTTATCTGGATAAATGTTTTGTTTTCTATTCAGTATGGATTTGTGGTTCTGTACTGAAAAGGTTATATTGTAAAAGGTATTTGAATGCCCATGCCAAACTGCAAGCCCACGATGCTGAGAGATGCAAACCTAAATGTACTGATAACTTTTCTCTCCATTTTCATTTGTGTCAATTGGAAAACCCTCAAAACTGGTACTATTTTTTATTAAGCTAAGTTACTGCATTTCTAGGTTTTAACTGTTAAATATGATGTGACTCCAGTGCTGTCTACTGAGGCTTGGTAAAAGGGGTAGAGAATAATTTGGTGGATTAATTTGGTAGCTCTTACATCTTTATCTTTGGAAAACCTGAATATACACATTACACAATTTTCCATATGCTCCAGGAGTCTCAGTGTAATTACCAGGGTGTGTAAAGATCCATGTGCTGTTAGTCTTTGCAGGAACCAGAGCAATGACTGCAGCCACTTTCCCTGAGATATTAATATTAACATGAATTCTATCTATGGGTAGAGAGAACAAAGTTAACATAAATACCTTTGAAAAATGTTCATTTAAGCATTTATGTGAAGGATCGTAGGACTGCAGCAGTCTGACAATAAGAGATTATGCTATTACACAAGTATGACTGAATCTTTCAGAAATTGCTTTCACTTTTAAGCTGTCATTGAGATTTTTCACAAGTGTGTCTGCAGGCTACAAAATTGCTGAAGCATTTCTAAAATGAGGAACAGACTAATTAGCAGCAGGGGCTTCTGGTGTAAATTCTGCTGCTTCAGCCTGCCTCAGCTGCAGAGGAAAGTGACAGTTTAAACCAGGCATGTGGAACAGGGAAGTCCAGGATCACCTCGATGATTTCAGGCAAGTCCTTTGAGTCAGATTTCCCCAAAATCATTCACCAGTTTGAGAGTCTGGTTGTGAGCATGCACTACTCGAGACATGGGTATGAACTCTGCAGCCGACCAAATGTCCAGACACCAAAAATTTCAGTCCTGGGGAACTTACCTCTTGTTTTTTTTCCATTTCCACATTACTAAAATAATAAACTAACGCCCTGTGACTCGGGCTCTTAGGAAACTAACTTTAATATTAAATGTTACGTAAGCGAAAAACAAACCATAGCCTTTTGCATCCAAATATTTACTGGACATTTATGCTTTTGAAATAAATAATAGCAATTCTTTATTCACAAACTAGCAATTAAATTGAAATTATCTTACCCCTTTTCCAGAAGAAACTCCACAAGAACTATGTTGCCACTTGCACACGCAAGCATCAAAGGTGTTTTGTAGTATTTATCTTTGATGTCTACTGGCACACCATCGTCGAACGCTTTCTGCAGAGACACGAAGTCTCCTGCTCTGACAAGGTGGTTGATATCCATGTAGGTTTTCCTTGGCTCGTCTACGTACCAGGCACGGTCATCGAGCACGGGATGGGCGGATTGCTGGTCCCGTTTGAAACGCTGCTCCTCAGGAATGTTTGGAACAGCCTCAACCATGTAGGTAGGGAAGCCATCTTCCCATAGCGGACGTTCACTCTTTGGAATTACACAAATTGGCACAGGGAGGCATTTTTTGCCTTTTTTTCTCACTGGTTTCTTCTTCTTCTTCTTCTTTGCTTTGGGCCCAAAGGATGATAGCAGAAAGGCTTTCTGTAAGTATTTTGAGCCTTTAAAAAAATCGTCAAGATTGATCCTGCCAGCAGATGCTTCGTGCTTCTTAGCAAAAGTTTCTAGTTGTTCCTCATCCACAGTGCCCCAGCGCTTCCGAATAACTGATATGAAATCATTTCTGGATACCATTCCATCTCCTTCCTCGTCAGTCTCAAACTCCTTGCGGATGGCATCCTCGTGCTGCAAGGACCAGTCGTACACCTGCAGGTACCAGGCAAGGGTCTGATCTGGTTTTTTAAAGGCTTTTTCAACTTTGCGCAATACTGCCGCTGCTGCTTTAAACCCAGCATTCTTGGCAGTGTCCCTGGGGGTCATATTTGCCAAGTTTGTCCATGTAGGATCACAGCCTAGAAATACGGACACAATTGGGCTGATAGTGCAGTGGAATTCCTAATTATGTAATATAAGAAACTTGTAATACACAGGCAACTCATTGCCACAGGCCTACAATTTTATACTGTTTCAGCTACAAATAGCCTTAGTAGGTGGAACCACATCCTTGATCCCAGACTGGAAGGTCACCCGCATGCCCATAGTTGTTTCCCAAAGGGAGAAGCATTGGGCAACCCATGCTCTATTTATTCATCCACTCCTGAATATGTATAGAAAGACAGAAGTTCAGTGGAGATTTTACATTTTTACTTTAAGTGGTGAGCAAGGTTAAGAAGAAGCAAAATAAGATTAAAATGTTACTTATTTCTATACCTGAATGTTACAATTTGGCAATGGATCACTAGTTAAATGTTTGATCACGAGAACAGAATATGGGAATTTGCATGGTTCTCTTGGATCAAAGCTTCAAGTGCCACGATCATCTGATGAAGTCAGGAGAGGATCACAGCTGCTTCAGGGCATGTTTCAATACCCATGGGCATGAAGTTTTCCTCATGAGTGCAGAGACTTCTTTTTTTTTAATGATCATCAAATCAAAAATTTATTTCTATTGGAAGTCTCAGTACAAACACATCTAAAACCACCTAAACCCAGAACCACTTAGTACTGTCCAACACTAAGTTATAGAAATCCCTGGTACTTCTGTTGCTTTCTTTGAGAAATGTTTTCTCATCCACAACAGATAAGAGCCTGTTAGGCCCCTCTGAATAAGAATTTTCCCACAGAGTACCCAAGAGTCAAATCCCTCAGAGATATCCAAATGAATTCTTTCCTTTAGCACAGAAAGAGAATATAGATAATAGTTGTAAAGTAACTTAGTTTTAACGTACCTCTTTGTCCTATATACCTGCAGCAATCTGCAAATCCTCCCTCTGCAGCGTAGTGAAGTGGTGTGTTACCATTCATAGCAATCAGTTTCAAGTCTGCACTATAACCTGAAATAATCGTCAGAATCTAGAAAAACAAACAGAGTCTCACCGAAAATCTTGTCTGTTTCTTAAATGTGAAAATGTGAGATTGATTTACAAATAAATGCAATGTCTTATATTCCCATTTTAAAAATGAAGATCTCTCCCATGTCCAGCTGGTCAGTGTATGTATAACATTAATGCTTCATATAGTATTATGCTTATTTAACTGATGAAAGAGAAATCTTGTGCAGTTGTAGACACCAAGGACAATCTTCATTCTTGACAACTCACTGTAAGCCCTTGTGTGGCCTATCTATCACTGCTGGATTCCCTTTGATACTTAAAAAGAATCTGCTTTTGACTACTGATCATTATGCTTTGATCAGCTGAGATAATGGACTCAAAAAAACTCCAACAAAAACACGCTCCAAAAACCCAAAACAAAACCCCGCAACAACAGACAAACACCCAGGTTTGGCTTTGCAGCAGTGCTTTAACACCACAAATGTTAATACCTCAAAAAAGCCTCCTTTGGCTGCGAAATGTGCAGCACTGTGTCTTTCAAAGTCAAACAGGTTCGCATCGGCTCCCCTCTGAAGCAGACCACGCACCACCTCGACAGCTCCTTCCCTTGCAGCTTCCATCACGGCTGTGCGCCCCGTGGCCTGCAGGGGAGCAAGAGAACAACGCCGGATTTGTTCCATGTGCTAAGGCTGGAACAGCACCATCTGACTGTTCCAAGCCGGCATAAAACTGGAAGTCTCCTTTCAGCTATTACTGGGAAAAGGAGACAAGCCTAATAGTTTTAAAGAAATTTGCAGGTAAACTTTCAGAATCTAGTTATAGTGCTGCTAAGATAGTCAGATCCCAACCAGTCAAGTACATGGAGTCCCTGAATAATGCCCATGAAAATCAGTTTCTTAGTTAAGGAATCCTTTATTCTATGGGCAGGTTGTCATGCAGGTTTACTACATTTAACACAAAATACCACCTCATCTTATGAAAGAAAGAGCGTAAGGAGCTATGGCTGGAGGAGTGCTGGGGGGAAGGCACAGCAACCAGGGAATTTCACTACAGTTCTGTGAGGAAAAGTTCACACTCTAAAACATTAATGTTGTCTCTTTCTAGATAATAATGGATTATCCCTAAAGCTTTGGATAACTTCAAGGGAAGGCTTGAGCTTCTTGATTTATCAACAGCCCAGAGCTTCAGTCTTTCCGGTCTTTGTTAAATTAAGGAAGCAATCAAATAAGTGGTTAAGACATACCAAAGAGAAGAAAGTTTCTTATGCCTCCTTCCTGCCTTGATTGCCCGTCAGGTTCTTCCTAATGGACTTACCTTTTAGTGAATATTATTTCAACTCTGAAAATCTAAGGACATATCAAGGCAAATACAAATCAGCACTGTTCCACTGAAGTAGAGTGAACTGCAGCTCCTAAGAGCTGGCCAAGTTACATTTAAGTTTGGGGAAATATTTGCACTCTAAACCTACAAAAATCTAAAATAAGACTTAAATCCCTCTCCTCCAAAAAAAGGGTGGTACAGAAGAGGGGAAGAGGTATGGCTACAGAATTAACCAATTTTCATTGCTTTATTATTTTAATGGGAGCATTTAAGGTCATGTTCTCTGCTCATCTGATATTTAGTTTATACTCCTGTATCTGTTCTTAGTTACAGAAATGCTCATACCGGGTCTTTTGCATGGGGATCTGCTCCCTTCTCCAAGAAAATCAGGCATATTTCTTTAATCCTATGAGCTTGCTCACAGGCTTGTAGAAGCACAGACCTCCCAGTAGTAGTACAGTTGTTGACATCTGCACCATATTCCAAGGCAATTTGCAGGCAGTGGGAGTGGCGTACTGTAGGATGAAGGCAGTAAAACAAAATACCTGCAAAGGAAACCAGTGGGGATTAGGGTGCAAAAGGAAATTACTAGAAGGGTTAGGAGGCCGTGAGCTTCACAGCTGAACAGTCTGCAACAAAGGTGCACCTTCACTGAGGGTGTATCCAGGTAAAAAAGATTTCTACTTTAGAGTCTTTACTTTGGGCGTAAACCAGAGTTTAGTATGTCACAGGTCATGGGAGGAATGTGATTCTCAATCATAAGTTGCCTCTTAGATCTGTACTGGGGAGACTTGGACTTAAAGGCCTAGACTCTTCAAGGAGAATTATTTTCATTTCCATCAAAGCTGTTATGGCCAACAGCTTCTCTTGGGCTGTAAGGACTGCCCTCAACTACGGTTCCTCTCCACAGGTGGGACACATCCTATGTAGTAAGTGTGTCACACAGTTAAGGGATCGCTTTATGGTATTTCTGGTCTGGTAAGGTTCCTTCTCACTCACCTTTCCCTTCATTATCCACAGCAGTCATATCTGCATTAGCTTTTGCTAGTAATTCCAAAACCACCTCATGACCTAGCTCAGCTGCCTTCATGGCTGGAGTGCGTCCCATTTTGTCGTGGACATTTGGATGAGCTCCGTGTTCCAACAGGAAGCGGCACATTTCAATGTCATTTTTCATGGAGGCCAAGTGAAAGGCACTATATCCCTCCTTAGGCTCTGTGTAATTAATGAGATCTGGAAATCCTTTCTGAATCAGATTTTCTATTTGCTTCTTGTCTTTCTTGTGAACACACTGAAGAAGTTTGTAGATCTGCAATTTTAGAAGTCTTTTATCTACTGGTAACATCCCAGGATAGGGAAGATTGTCTTCTTCCAAGGAAGTGTTTTCTGCATGGGGAGAGAAGAAAATATGTAATCTCAGAGATGAGATTATAATGACATGCCAGTAAAACCAGGAATCAGACCATATTCATAGCATGAAAATATCCACTTTACCTTGACAGAACACCAGGCTTTGAATTAATTTATCTTTTATTATGGGCAGCACATATAGAGACTATATAAACCCAATAGCACCTTGCAAAATTTTTCTTTCTAGTCATCCAAGTGTTCTGAAGAGGTCTCATTCAAGGAGAAAATTAAGTTAAGAAGCTGTAGGGTAACTGCTCTCCATTCAAGGAACTCTTAAAATCTACAATTACTTGGAAGCCTAGGGGGAGGCTGTTCATCTGTCATTTTCAATGGGAAAAAAAATTGCAAGACACCCTGTCCTCTGCACTTGCTGAAACATAAAATTGATACTGAAATTGATACTAACATCACCTCATCACTGCCTGAGCACCTTCCTGGGGTTTTTTTGTGGTTTTCTTTTTTCTTGGTAGCTGATGCATGAACTTCCTGCCAGGCTATGTACATAAAAGAGTAAGTCAAATTTCTCTGCAACAAAAACCTTGCAGAAAAAAGATGCAGATAGTGGGGCACTGGTCTGGGAAAAGGTTCCTCCAGGTCATGCATCACATGCTTCTTGAAAAAAATGCAGTGCAGGACTTTGCACTTGCCTCAATTCTGGATGTTTTTTGGCTTTTTTTCTTTTAGATATTTTAGCCTTTTTAGCTAGTCTCAGCACTCATGGCTGGAGGGTTAGAGAGGATCAGACATTGTAAGGACCATTTCTGAAGCTTGCGTAAGTGGATGGGAAGCTTCTTATCAGCTTCAGCAAGCCTTGGGTCAGCCCATCCTCCAGAACTCTTACAGGACACACAACAAAAAAAAGGTGGAGGAACATCTGTTAGAGAATACTTGGGGTTTGGTTTGGTTGGGTTTTTTATTTATTGCAATGTAATCTGTAAGTGGGACTATTCAGCATCTGCCTGGCTTCTGCTGCGTGCTTTGTGGATGTCCATGAGAAGGTGAGATTGAAGAGAGAGATGAAGAACAATTCCAACAGACTTTTTGGGGAAAAACCTTCCATTCTGGAAAGGAAGCCTGAGAGAAAACTGCAGGAAAAGCCAGAAAGGATGACTGAAGGTGAATCATGTTGGGAATGGATAGAGAGGTAATTTTTGTACCACAGGTACAACATGCCAGCTGTAGTTTCTGTTGCTATTGCCTTTCACTTCTTTTGCAGTTCCGTGGCCAGCATTGCTTTGGAACAACAGAGATGGGGTCAAGTTTAGTGTTGACAAATTTCTGAGAACTGTCCCTCGTGTTTTCCCTGCCAGACAAGGCCCTCAGCTCTCTCCCTGTGCACACAGCCATGCTGGGAGATGTTATTATTAGAAGCTGCTCCCTTGCAGAAGTGTTTAAGTGGGTATTAAAATGCAAAGACTTTCTCTTTGCAATAAAATCTGGTCTGAATAGGTCAGCTGCTCTCAGATGTTCTCCATTTAAACATGACATTACTTAAATTATTTTCTGTTTGGGTATTACATAACCCTCATCCTGATCATGTACAAAGTATATTCTTACATTGCACAATGAAATAATTAAGTAGCGATAACTTAAATCTGTCACCTGTGACTTCTTCATTCTCATCCCTCATCCCTCATCATGATGGGCTTCTTGTGGCATTTTGTCCAGGGAAAGGGAACAAATGCAAACATTTTTATCCTGCTGACAGCAGTTACACCCAGAGCAACCCTGTAATCTTAAAGCTTAGAGCTGAGAAATAGGGCTACTTCAGAGTACTGCCCTGCTAGAAGGGAACACTAGAGTCCCCACAGAGCCTGGCTTTTAGAGCCTGAAACCTCAGGAAGCAATTTCTGAGCAAATCCTCAATCCAGGAAGCTTTTTCTGGCTTCTGAGTGCAGGGAAAAGTTGTGATGTAAACTCTGCAGGGGCTGTGAGAAGGATCATCAGGAAGGTACTGCAGGGAAGGCTCTTACAGTACTTACAGCACTGAAATTCAGTGAGATAAATTTTTTTAAAGATACTTAGATGGAACTGACAAGCTTAAATGTTCTCCCATGCTCTTGTTCTATTTCCCCACCATCCTGCAGCAGTAAGGAACTTGGATTTACTTCCAAAAACTTCCTTCACACTGTTATTCATTATTTGCACCTGGATTTTGCACGGCATTTATTCAAGAACTCACTTAGGAGTAACTTGAATTTTCTTCCCTTCTTTCTCCCCCTGAAGCTGCAAACATGGAAGAAATTATATTTTCCTTGGACATAGGTTAGTAATGCCACAGAACATGAGCAGAACTGCACTTGGTAAAAACCTGGTAGCAACTAACCTTCAAAGAAGGCACAAATGGATGTAATACTCAGCGCATGTGGATTTGGATTTATTCCATGGATTATCCTGGAGATTCCTTGAGATACTTGCTCCCTTTAACCTCTGCCCTATGCAGGACATGAGACTGATGGCACACCTTACACTTGCTGCACACTTTCACTTTTGCTTACAGTGTAATGCACAATTCAGTACAATTTTAGTCCTGATCAGATTTTTTCTGGTGCTTTTGAGATGCTTACCACAATATTCTTTTATTACTTCACACACAGGAATAAAATTATTTCCATGAACATAAGTGAAATTATTTTTATCACAATAGAGAAGTCTGTTGTTATCACAATTCAGCCACCACTGAGACCTTACCCAGTTTAAAGTCTTTGCTTCAAAGCATTAAGAACCAACAATTTACATGAAAACAACCATAACATTTTAACTGTTACAGTTAATACTTCCTTGCAGCATTTAGTGAAAGTGACTGGATGAAGGTTTATTAGAAGTTTCTAAAGTAGCAGAATCAAAGAAAGACAGATGGGATAAAAACTCTACCCAGAGTCATGTAAAGTTATAAGCAAGGGTAAAAGGCTTCTAAAATGAAAATATAACTGCAGCATCTTGACAATTTTTGTTAAGTTAATACTACCAACCCTATGTACTCCATTGACTTTTTTATCACTTCACATGTAACCGATGGTTTAATGAAAAATGAGGGATTGTTAGTGTGGCTTTGAGACAGTCATGCCCTGGGGAGGGCTTCATGAAGCCATAATCACAAATCCCAAGCTTGTAACATTTGCTTAGCAACAATTGTATCTGTTGACAAACTTCAGCTGACTCGCTACCTTCATTCTGCCAGCCTATGTCATTGTTTTGATTGAAAGCATGAACTCTTTTCATTGAAAGCATGAACTCTTTTCAAATCTAGATTAATCCTTTTCTCGGTACACCTGGTATTAAGAAAATCATTTTAGTCAGATTCCTGTTTTCCCACAAAGCTTTCCAAGCTGTGATGGAGGTAGATTGATAGAGAGGGAAGTTCTGGTGGCCAGTGATCTCACTCCCTGCCTCCCACTCAAAGCCTGGTGCCTGGCTGCTGCTGGAAGCACTTGTGACTCCTTCTTTAAAGTTTGCAACGTTTTTCAGTTTCAACATTTCCAGTTGAAAACATCCCGTTAATTATCACTATTCACAAACCAGTAAACAAAATTTTCATGTGTTTCATCTTTAGTGAAAGAAAATAGCTGAGCATTTTCTAAATTTATTCCCTTTGCATGCTGGGCACAGAGATAAGCATGAGCCCTATATGTCAGTATAAAAGGAACCGATACGGTAACACTGCCATGCTATATTTACAGCTTTATGTGAATAATTGCACTGAATTTTTGGCTGTGAAT
>VYZQ01030815.1:16994-29334 GCA_013400655.1 Mystacornis crossleyi
GTCCGTGCCACCGGATCCCCTCAGCCGGCGCGGCCCCTCCGTGCCACCGCGTCCTCTCGGTCCTCTCAGCGCCACCTCGTCCCCTCAGCTCGATATAGAGCAGCGCCTCGCCGCCCTCCGAGCCGCCTGGGGTGAGGCGGGCACACGGGGAAGGACTTGGGTGTCTTGGGCTCTATTTCCTTGTTGCTGACTTACTGGCCAAGCCTCCTTTTCTTCCCCCGTGGGTAGCAACGCTGTATGTTTGTTTCACCTCCAGACTTTCCTGGAGTCGCCACAAAAACGGAGTGGCAAGGTCTGTGTATCACCCAACTGCGCAGCCATCCCCACAGGGTTTGCGTAGCACAATAATGTAAATGAGCTTGGATGGAAATGTGATCGTTCACAGTCCAGACTGGGCAGAGAAACCTGTTTATTAACGGGAGAAAAATGCCAATGAATGGGGGAAAACGCTCGGAATTTGTCAAGTGAAGCCTAAGTCATTCTAAAAGGCAACAGCAATAACCCTGCGACTGCCCGAGCTCTCTGTATCTCCTTTCTGTCCATTTCCCTGAGTGCCAAATTTCCAAATACCGCAACCCAACCCTCAGTGCTCCTGCGAGGCTCAGTAGTCATGTATGGGGTAACTGCACCAACACTGTGTGTCTTGTTCCTGGCCAAGCCTGGCTGTTGAATTATTTGCAAATCACCTCTACAATTAGGAAATTCAAAAAAAAATTGGTTTATGATGTGAAATCTCTTTTGCCAGGGAAGTGGTGACGCAGCTGGATGCGTGTCCAACAGCATGGAAAGGCATTTGATGAAAGCCATGGGATTGTGTGGTGAGTCACAACAAGAGAAAACCTTGTTTTAGTATAAAGTTTCATTATTTACCCTGCAAGGAGTGCCATTTGTACAGCAGCTATTTCGTGTTGGCACTCTGTGGTGTAAATTGGCTGGATTGGTAGTGATGCACTGTTGTGCCTTGGTGGATTGCTTTCTTCTTTGGAAAACATAGCATCCAGGGCCTTCTCTTTCTCCTTGGTTGCACTAAATGGTTGATGCAGACAAGGCACAGTAGAAGATGTTTCCCTGCCTGTTCTTTGTAAGATTTTTGCTTTTGCTGTTGCCACAAATAAGGAGACACGTCTTGGACAAAGGCCTGGTGTAAATTCTCCTTTTTCACTTTGTTAAGCACCACACATTAAATTCCCATTAGAAAAGCCAGCACACGTACTTTGAAATTTAGTCCAGTATGAAAATAACTGAAGATCCTGTCTGAAACATCTGCATGCCTTGTCTCTGGAAATTGTGGAAACACTGGAACCAGACTACAACCAGTCTGGGTACTTGGTATTTTACCCCAAATGTGAATGTGCATGTAAATGCATGTGTATATATTTAGATTTTTATACTTGATTTGTTTTCTCATGGTGATCAGCTTTCCATGAGCTTTCTGAGAGTGATAATGAGGATTCATGATGCAGGAAGCAAAACATCCTTTTTCAGCAGCTGAACATCATATTGGATGTTTCAAAGCAATGTGGCTTCAAGAGCAGAGGTGCTGCTCTGGTATGAGGATACTGCAACATAAATAGGATTAAAATCCTCTTAGAGAAATTCAGAGTATTCCCTGCCTATAGAGATAAATAAAGCTCACCAGAGAAAATTATTCCAAGGTCTGAGGCCTCAAAATGCTGGGCGCTTTTTGGCTGACAGCTCAGTTTCGGAGGAGTGCCAAGCTACTGCAGGAATGCCGGTGGGATGGTGCTGGTAAAAATGTAACCGACTGCCCTAAGGAAGGAAAGGTGTCAACTGCCCGGATTATTCCAAAGAACACTTATTCCAAGGAACATTACTTTTACTGAGGAGCATATATGTTTTCCCTGTGTTTTATATACTCCTAAACATTAACCTCAATTGTTCCTGCAACACACGTTCTTCACCATGATAGGTCAGGCCCCCATTACTTACATGCTCACTTTGCAGCTCCAAAATCATCTAATTACACATGAAAACCTTTCACTGCTGAATGGGTGCTTCCAAATACTCGAAATCCCAAGGCTGTGAGGTTTTGGTTGGTGCTAGCAGAAGGTTCCAGGCTGAGAGCACTACACAGTCCCTCCTGGAACAAGTGGAACAATCCAGCTGCCATCCTCTGTTCCGCTTGCTGTCTCTGTATTGTGCTGGGTTTTTTCTGTGGACGTCAAAGCACAAGGATGCTACAGCTGTCCCACAGCTGACCTCTGGAGGGAGGCTGTGCACCACAGGGACTCTCAGGCTGGATGGCACTGGAGTTCTGATGATATCACTGGGAGCTGGGCTGGTGACAGCCTGACTTCAACTGCAAGGTGCGCTTGAGGATTGCCTGGTTTTTACTTAAGCCTTTTACTGTGGAAGTAATTATCATTGTTATTCATCTCTCTGGATTCCGATGCTACTGCAAAAAATAATCTGCTGTGTGGTGCATTCCACGCAAAATCTCCATGTTCAGATTTGCCAGCTTGGGAGAATGACACAAATTTACACATTTGGCTAAATCTGAAGGTCATCCGGGGAGCTGTTGTGGGGGCATTGCTCCGACTGTGCCCTCTCAAGTGAGGGAAACAGTCTCCTCCTTGAGGCAGTATTTCATGCAGCAGCACAGCCACCTCAGAGCTGTGCTGGCAGGTACCACCCAGCTGTATTTCCTGGGATCTGCTCTGTTTCTGGTTTTGATGCCACTGTATGAAGCTGTTGGTATCACTCAGATCAATGTACAACTTACTAAACTGGTTTAGCTTTTTTTACTCTTCTTTATACTCTTTCTATAATTGCTTAATGTCAAAACAAACATTCTTTCTAGTAATTAATATGCACTCTTAGGAATAGGCTTTTTCATCAAGGAGAAAATCCATGAAATAACTGTTAGGTCCCTGATACTGTGTCCTTGGAGAAGAGACTTGGGAGGAAAGCTGCATTTCTTTTGGGGTGGTTGTTTTCAGGGGAAAAAAATTCCCAAATTGTCAGCAGGGCTTGTAAAGACAAATAGTGATAAAAGCTGAACAGTTTTGCCAAAAAGTTCTCTGTTGAATGCAGCTGAGATGAATGCTATATAGGAAAACAGTCCCAGGAAAGGGTCCACAGCAGGTTAGCTGGGTTTTGGGAAAGGGGCATTTCAGATACAAATGTCAATAGAGGTTTGGCTGGGGGAGGCTGGGGTGGGGGGGGATGTTGTGTTTTCATCTTTGTCACCTAAATTTTTCCTGTTTCTTTTTTTGGATGCTGTAAATGCAGGGTTCTTGTATGGCCCTGCACTTCAACCTGACTTGAGGTAAAGGTGATTTCAGGGTTACTGAGGAAGAGGGAGGCACTCCTCAGTCAGGGATGTGGCAAAGTCAAAAGGGATGGTGGGGCAGTCCAGCAACTGTGCACTCCCAGCATGTGCTTCCCAGGCACCATATGGGCCAGGATGAGGGCTGGGATCCCCAGAGTCAGGGGAGCTTTCCAGTGCCACAGAGCAGGCCAGGAGTTCAGCTGAAGAGCTGACAGCTCTGGGGGTCCTCAGAGTTTGTCACTCACTTGGATGTGAGGTTAGGCTTAGCAAGGCTTGTTCACTAAAACCTTCTGTTTTGATCCCTCAACTTCTGTACCCTATGGCACTAGTGGAGGTGGGAATGCTGCACCCCTTCCATCACCATTTCCTACGAGGGTCTCTTTTCTACTAAGCCCAGGGAGACTGAAATCATTCCTGCTACTTATTTTAATGTTTACTTGTCTAACACTGCCTTGGAACACATATAACTCAGTGGGAGGATTCCAGATGACTTCAGTGGGATGTTCTGTTACAAACAAACTCTGATTCTCTGGATTAGTTCTTTATCTGCAGATCATAATATTAAAAAGCTGAGGGGAAGGAATAAAGATGATTATTTTGTAGCAGGTTTTCATTTAGCTTCCAGGCTGATGGTTAGACAGCAATGAAAATACAAACTGCCTTCATTTGTCCCATCAGTTCTCACCCTGTCACTGTATCCGGTTTAAAATCCTATGCACTGCAAGTTCTCAGTTTTCAAGGTGAAGGAATAAATGTTCTGGAGTCTTTCTCATCTGATGTTACATGAGGCTGCTGAAATATTGATCACATGCTTCATCCTGTACACGGCAAATAAAGGAGGAATTTCCAGTTGGAAGTGAATTCGTGTCTGTAAAGCAGATCTGGTGGTGCTGGCTCTCAGCAACTTAAGTGCAGTAGCTTTTAGAAATGCAGATAGAAGGGAGAGAGTGTACGGGAAAGGGACACTGGTTTGGGGGCAGAGATCAGCACATGCACCCCGGGCCTGATGGAGAAACATCTGGGTTTCAAAGCTGCTTGTGGAGTCCAGTGCTACCTACTGTGAGGAAGGGTAATCTGCACAAGGAACAGCTAAGAGCATGAAAGCAACGCTTCCAAAGCAATGCAGGGCTGCTGAAATCCCTGAGGTCAAGCAGGGGGAATTCTACACAAGAAATTGATTGGTTCAGTTGGAATAAGCCTCATTCCTGTTCCCTTGCTTGGCCTTGCTCAGTTGTGGTTAAATGAGGAGAGGGACGATAATCATCTGATTATCCTGCTATTGACAGTCTGTGGAACAGCTGGGAGCCCAGGCTTGTCCTCTTGCCAATGCCAGCTCCAGGGATGGGTTCAGCATTTGGAAAGAGAAATAACATGTTCCACATCTCCAACAGGTGCAGAGGCTGTTCCACTGCTGAGTGCACCAGGAGAAAACCCGGAATTGTCACTCTGTTGGCTCATCTCGCCTATGCTCCTGACTCACACTGCCCAAATTACCCACCAGCAAATAGCATAATTTTCTCAGTAATTAATTAAATATGTTAGGAAAGACTTCCCAGGTACAGGATGCAATGTCTGCTTCAGATGAAAACGTTAACTATGTCACCTTACCGCAGAGTCTTTGGTTTCATATGGGAGACCTGGCAAGGGGAGGCTAATGTTCAGTGCTGCTGCCCTGTATCTATCAGTGCCACCACAGCTGATCCCAGCTCTTCTGAGATCTTTTGCAGCCAGAGTTCTTGGATTTTGTGCCATACCACAACCAAGTCAAATTTAAAATTGTATATGCGTAAACCAGAAATCTTTCCCACAACAATTAGTATGAAAATGTTAATGAAGCTACCGTGATCAATTATTCTCATAGATTAATGTTACTAATATTTCCCTGTTCATGTTAGTAGGTATTCTTTTCTTCAGACTTTATTCCTTACAATAGTAGCAAAACCTGAATATGTTCTTTCTGAGCTCCAAGTATACTGGTATTTGTCTCCTTGGTGTTTAGCTCTCTCGCTGCACTTTAGGTCAACACACTGATTAATCCAGACATTAGATAAAAGATAGAGTTTATTTAGGATTAAATACTCATTTATAAATGGAATATGTAACTTATTTTCTGAAGTCTGTGATATATTGGCTCTGTTAGAGATTTATCCAGAACACCTGAAAAAGTACTGAACCGTCCCGTTAGTCAAGACAATGTTTCCATACTACAACTTTATTATTCATAGAATCATAGAATGGTTTGGGTTGGAAAGGACCTTAAAGATCACCAGATTCCACCCCCCCTCTGTAGTGGGCAGGGACACCTTTCACTGAACCAGGCTGCTCAGAGCTTCAAGACTTCCTAACTTGCGACAGCCATTTGACTCCACTCAAAGTATTTCAAGGTCTAACGCTCATTTCTGTGACTTTTCCATTAACCTCTTCCTATCACCCCTAAATAAATGGCTACTCAGGTTTCTACAAGTAAGGTCTTTTCATCTCTGCTGTAATGACTTCAGGTGTGCAGCTGCCCCGTAGGACGCGCTCCATTTTGTCTGCATCGTGTCTGTAACACAATAACCTGCTATTGCTTTAGAAAAAGATGTATTAAATTTTCCAGGCAATAACTAAAGCAGCTTAAGTGGATGGGGTTTTTCCACAGGGGAGAGATAAAGTTACTTAAACAAATGATTTAATTTTACACAGGGTCCTGTATTTTTTTTCCCTAGGAATCAGTGACAGTTCTGACTAGGGAGACTCTCCGAAGTTTGTATTGGTTAATTGGTGTCACTGTACTGACACAGGGGGGCATTAAATTCAACTCTGATTTTCACGTTTTATAAACTGCCTCACCTGAGTCAGTGAATAGCACCAATGTAGGCTATGCAAGTTTTACTTTGCTCAGAGCATAAGACAGAACAGAATCCATCACAACAGTCGGGAATAAAGCACACACAAACACCAGTGCCTTTTCCTTCAGCTTCGCCACCATGTAACGTGCCTTGGGCGCAGGAGATGTCAGAGCATCCACCATAGCATCTACAACCTCATTGCCATTAGTGCTTCCCTCACTGAGAATGCTGTTGAAAAAGTTTGCCCGCTCTTGAACATACTCCTTGTTGTAAACAGCCTTTTCCTCTTCACTCAGTTCACTCCAGATCTCTTCGGCACTGACTGGTGGCTGAATTTTTGTAGAGGGTGCATAATTTCCTGGTTGGATAATACACACCTGAAAACAAGATGTAAAACTTATCAAAGTGCAATCAGTCACTCTGAATTCAATTAAATACTGTAGTCAGTAACACAGATCAAAAGCTCTCTGCAGATAAGTTTCTTCCAGAAAATGCTGCTTTGTTGAAATTTTAACCCTGGAAACTTGACTGAAATCAAATATATTCCCGTGAAATATTTAAGACAGCAGAGGTGCTTTATTCTGACTTCCTCGTTTCGCTCTGATGTCCTTGTTTTGACTACTCACAACACCCTCACAGAATGCAACAGAGCATCTTTGATGCTGTGGAATGCTTAATGGTATAAATGTTTTGACAATACTGAGACAAAGCATTTGAGTATGACTTCAATGTCTCCAAAGTGGAATACTCTGGATTGTTCACTCAGTGGAGAATTCTGCAATTCATAATTTTTTGACCCAATTTGGGACAAAAGGATATAGCCAAAAAAAAATTAGCAGGTCCTGGAGAAAGAAGGGCTGTTTTCCCCAAGTATGTGTAATTAAAAGTAAAGTAGGTCTTGTCAGTGAAGAACAGGGGGACCAAAGGTCCTGCTCTGCCTCTCACTTAAGCCATTAGCAAATTTCTGTAGAATTGTGTACATAGATTTAAATGGAAAGCACACAAGCCCTTTGCTGCTCCACATGTTTTCTTTGCGTGTTGCTGCCGTTCTGCTCCCTTCTGAGTCTTCCAGGGAATTTTGGAGCAGGCTGAGCACTCACAACACACATGCTGTTCCTCAGTGAGCAGCAGCCTTGTTCAAACTATTTGTAGATATGCAACATTAAAAGCTTCGTGGCATTTAAGTGACCTGATTTCTAAAGACTGCAACATAAGGTGAGGAAAACTCGTGCTGAGCTGTGTCAGAGACTTGGGGATCTGACAGGCGTTCTCTGGGAAGTCTGTGGTGCAGTAAAACCCTGATGTCTCCACTCTGCCACCCGGCCCGCCCAGCAGAGGCTCCCACCTGTGTCAGTGCCTGCCTGTTGGCCTGCCTGGTGATGGATTCGCTGCTCTCAGGACTGGGGTGCAGGTCCTGTGCTTGGGGAGAGGGAAGGGATGCAGACAAACTCCAGCAGAGGGATGGTGTGCACAGCTGGGACAGCTTGTGCTGCCTCAGGTAGGTTTGTCACACAGCATCCTCGGGAATCCTCCCTTCTGCTACTATTTAAAAACGTGTTTGGTGTCAGCCAAACCAATGCCAAGAGTAAAAGTCCCATGTTTATGGTTAACAGAGGGGTTTTGAAAGTTTCCTTTTTTGGACTTGGCTTGGAGAGAAGAAGAGATGGATTGGTTTTTTTCCCTTCCCACATTTTCTGTAGCCTTTCTACTCTAAGACACATATTTTGTTTCCTGTAGAATGTCAGCTTGCCTGGCCAGAGTTCAGTGGGACAGAGCCATAGCTCCATCTGTTCCTTGCCACCTCTGTGCAGCTTTCTCCTGGAAGGACAGAGAGGACAACAGAGCAGTGGAAGGGAGCACAGGAAACGGGACTGTGTATTTTGTAGGCTCTCCGCAGGGTCAGCTCTCAGGCAAATGCCAGCCAGCATCTTGCATACAGTGAGAAACAGAAAAATATCTCTCAAAGATACTCCAGAAATGTTTTTCACCCTGGCTCACTCAGTTATGTGCTGGGACTACTGCAGAGGTGGAGCAGTAAAAATACCAAAACCACCAGAGTAGCTAACCTGTTGAACTAAGCCCTTCCATGCATTTGAGATTATCCTCAGCTAATCAGCTGAAATCCTCATCATGCTGTGTGGTATTAAGATGTGCAAAGTCACTTGCATTTTATAGTCCTTCATATTTATCCAACAGGGGTTGTTAATAGATGCATAGCTGTAATATTTTCCAACACAAAGCTTATGAACAATGCTGTAAATCTGGGTACATAAGCAGTGCACCAATGCAAACCTGCCAGGGAAGACTGTTTCAGCAGTAGAGTGACTCCAAGGAAAAAGCCTAGTGAAGCTACTTAAGTGATCTAAGCTTCAGGTTTGACTATTAGAGTTGCTTAGGCAGGGCACTAAGAGCACTCTTAGAGCCTCTTAGGTTAAGAGAATAAAAACGTAATTAGTCTGCACAATGCTGCCTCTTGCAGTGTAGCTGCTCTCACAAAAAGCAAGGAGCTTTTAAGCACTGTTGGTGTGAGAGGAGAGAAAGAACCCCTCAGGCAGGTGACAAGCCTCCTTCTGGCCGCACAGCACTCGGCGTCTGAGCTCTTTGTGGCCACCCCAGGGAACATTTGGGTTCCTCACTGCTGTTGGGAGCTCTGTGTGGAGCATGGCCTTGCTCAGGCAGGCCTGTGTCAGGAAGCTTCTCCACTGCAGAGGACGTGGAGAAAGGGTGGAAGTTTCAGTGCTGACACACAGACCTGTTACCCACCAGCTTCTCCGAACTGCAGACATCACCCAGGATGCTGCTCCCAGTGCTTTTCAGCTGACTGATTAGCCACAGAGAAGCCACCTCTTTCCAAAGGGAAGCTGCACCCATGGATGCAGTTCTGATCTTTTATCTTTGTCACTTTGTTTCACATAACTCATTACATCACTTACCTGGTTTCCAGGTTCTTGCTACATCACTTACCTGGACACCAAACTTCTTCATTTCCAGTCTTAAAGCATCACAAAATTTTTCAATAGCTGCCTTGGTCATAGAATAAATGCCATTTCCCAGAGTAAAATAGGCAATGATGCTGGACATGAAAACAATACGTCCTGGAAATAAAACAGTGCAAATAACGTAACTTCACTCTCAGTCTTTAACACGGAATCGATTCACCTCAGTCTTCTGAGCTGCTAATAATGTGGTGTTAAGCAGGAGGCTGTTTTACTGCACACTGTGCCAAAACTGGGCAGTGTCAGTGTGCAGTCCCAGCACAGAAGGGCACTCAGCTCTGTTAAGCAGAAAACTTCACACAAAAATCTTCCACCTAGCGACAGATGCTGGACTAGACAAAGTGCAACACATTCCCATGTGCTGCTTATTCCTTCTGAGCCTGAGATAGGATGAAAAAGATGGAAACAAAGCAGTGCCCTAAAGACTGAAAAATAGTAATAAGAAACTGTGCTAGTAGGAGGGGAAGGACTGCAGAGGAGAGGGAGGTGAGTTTCCCTGAGGTGGATATATGTTACTAGTACCATTTTTTCCTGTGCTAATGATGTCTCTGCACTGAGACCTGGCTTTATATCTGCGCATATAAAGTCCAAGCCAGACTGTACACTGATAAGCTTCACCAAGGAAATGTCACTTTACAAAATGTGTGCAGGCTTACACTACCTTACAATGATTTCCCTGATCTGTGCTGCTTGTTCCTCCTTTTTAACTCCTGCTGAGTGCAGGCATGCCTTAAATAGCCGAGATTTTTCATTTGAGGCACTGGGCCGTGGTTCATTTCCATTTCCTTGTAAACTTCTGTCACATAGTCCTACCACGGGGTAAGGAATGTGTGAGTGTGGGCATGCAAATACCAGAGGTGAGGGAGAAGATGGCCTTGTCACTCACCATACAGAGAACACAGCTGCAATCCTGTTGCTGCCACAGGTGCAGGTAACATCTGGGCCCCAGATGTCACCGAATGGAAGAGGGTTGGGGCACATCAAAAGGTATCATGGGAATGCAGTGAAACCTGTCATTCTGAATTAGGTTCCCTGCCTTCCTACACAGCGTCCCCTGTAAATGTTATATACAGTAAGAGAAAAATAACTACCAGCTTGCTGATCAGCTGGCCTGGCCAGCTGGAAAAGATACGGGGGAAATGTTGCTCCTCTCAGGGTAGGATGTTTGAGTTCTAGGCTGGAGGGCATTACCTCCCTTTACAAGTATTAATAATTGCATTAATAGTTTTGAAGTGTTTCTTGGAATAGGTGCACATCCATGGCAGTAAGCCATGGGTAGGATGACCTCTGCCTGCTTTGTCCAGTAGCTGAGTGGTTTGGGGCACACACCCAGGATGTGGGACACCTCACTTAGCTTCTCTGTGTGCCCAAGGGAATTGAAACCCAGCTTCCCCAGCAGAATGCTCTAATGCCTGTAATTCAAGCTTTTCATTTGGAGAGGTCACTTGCTGCCCCCAAACACGTAAGCTTCAGCTGTCCTAGTTGTTCCTGCAAGGAAGGAGACAGGAAATCTAGGATTCTTACTAGAAATGCCTTGGCCTCCTTTCCTACATAGATGGTGGTTGAAAATGGAGTGCAGGAGTTAATCGAGGAAACACGGCCAGCCCTGAGTGAGATACAAAATGTTCCTCTGAGCTAAGGTGTGTGTGCAGCCACCCAGACCCAAACCTTCGAAAGGTTTATGCATCTGCTTAATATCACACGCACAATTAGTCCCTTTTGCTTCGAAGTAACCCTGTGCAATTCATGGAGTCAGAGAAATGCCTCTGGTGGATCAGCATCACAGAGTTTCAGCTGTAAGTAGGACATCACAGGGAAAAGAGATGTCTCCCTGTGTAATGGCCACGTAACACACTCACTGGGTACATACAATAGCACATTATTCTACAAAAAGACATCCGGCTCACAGTATTTAAAGGTTTCTTTTTTCTTGTGTCAGAATATCATCAACCAAAGGCAGCCAAGCAGAAAGAAGCAGAACAGCCAAAATAAAAGGGATGCTTTTATCTTACCAACAGTTTGTGTAGCAGTGAAACCTGGGCCTTCCAGATGAAACCTACCCCTTCCTGTGCTATGTGCTGCACACAGAGCACAAATCCTCACCCTAAAACACCTACAGCCAGAACAAACAAGGAAGAGGGTATCTTCTTCCCCAAATACAGATGGAGACGGGTAGGCAACAAACTGCAAAGCACCCCAGACATGCTGCCATGCTGCAGAGAGCTATTAAACCATTCCTTCTCAGAAGGAAGGCTAAAGCCCAGGCATAGGGAGCTCCATGCAAATGCATTTATTCCATGCACCTCTACGTACTTGAAGTTTCCTGCCCAAGGTCACAGAGGCTCCATAGAGCTGGAACTGGATGTCTCTAGTTCACCTCTGTAGGGTCATTCTTCCTCTCCTAATTGCCAAACAGTAAAATTGTAAAGCCTAAATAATAAAATTAAGCAGTTTATTGGATCTTTGTGTTTTCTGATTGTCAGTGCTTTAAAAGTCTTTCCTGGCCTTAAAGATCGACTGTATACATTTTTCCTCTCTTTTTTGAGGCAAACACTGAGAGAAATCCTTATTTATAAATACTTTTTTCTGTATAGTGCAAAGACAGAGTCTTTAAGGATATTTTTTCCCCTTGTGACTTCACCCTCTTTTCAGGATCAAGTTGCTCTTTCTGGCCACACAGAAGGAGGCTGTCATTTCAGTTCAATGAGAGACAATTAAAGCCTCTTTTATAGATGCTACATTACCCTGATTATAGTAAGCTAATTATTCTACAACTCTAAATAACAGTGGATTAGCATTACCCTTGTATTTCCTTAGAAGGGGAAGAAATGCCAGCGTTGTCCTGATGCTCCCGAGGAGATTCACATCTGCAAATTTTTCATACGTCTCCATAGGCAGCCACCCTGTCTCGCCAAATGTTGATATTCCTGCATTGTTGACAAGCCCCCAGAAACCTATGGAAGAGAAATGACTCAGCGAGCATCTTTAACTGCAAAGCAATCCCTGTTTAGATAACAAAGCAACACACCTGATTCGGACCCTTGGAAGAAACTCTATAGTCGTGTTACATTTTGTCTTTTCTACTTTAAAAGTCTTTTCTACTTAAAAGTGCAGGCATGTTTTGTTTAATGAAGGAATGCCATTGTGGCCATAATCTGGACTAAATGGAATCATAGAATAGTTTGGGTTGGAAAAGCCCTTAAAGATCATCCAGTTCCACC
>VYZQ01030826.1:1838-14250 GCA_013400655.1 Mystacornis crossleyi
TTTCCAGAGAGAGGGTACTTCTGTAGGAGTGCCAAGCTTACCTGGTGTACCTTACGGCAAATCAGATAATGGATTGAATATGTGGTGGGCACAGGTAAGGTCAGCCTGACACCATGGTTGTCTCCAGACTAATAAGAAGCACTGGAGAGGCAGAATTATACTTAAATAGAAAAGTACTGGTCAAGGAATGCTAGGGAATGTCCGAAATGCTTGAAATGTTTCTCCTCTGTTACCACAAGGGGTAATAGTAGAAATTCTGCTCAGGGGGCTTAATCTCTTTGGAAGGAAGAGACCTGAAGAGGGAGATGCAGCTTTCTGAGCCAGCCGTGGTTCTTTTATCTGAAGCCCAGNCTCTGATGGGCACTTAAAAACTTACTTTTATTTGCAGTTTAAGATCCTAAATGTACCGATGTCTTCCCAACTTGCTGCGAACCATTGGAACCAACAGCAAGCAGAACAGGAGGAGAGAATGAGGATGAAAAAGCTCACTTTGGATATCAATGAACGGCAGGAACAAGAGGACTATCAGGGTAAGAAAATCACCATGTATTTAATTTTTATTTTCAGGGGAGCCTTTGTGCATCCGCAGAAAGTAGTATTTGTGATGATTAGCAGCTGAAGTTCTAAATATTGATTTGCAGTACTTATGGGCAACCTATATTTTGGTTCTAGTCATTCATTGTTTCCTCCCTGGTCTTCATACTTGAAAAGTTTTTGTAGTTGTTCCATGAAAGGGAGTTTTCAAGTGGGTCTCAAATTTCAGCATTTACATTTATTTTGGGAAAGGGGAAGGACTGAGATTGTTCTTTTAAAATTAAGGTAATACAAAATCAATGTGATATTTACTGCAAGACAGTTGAGTCGGATACAAGATGAATTCTGTGCAATTTAAACTCTGCTTTTAAGCTATTAATAGGTGTTTTAGATATCAATAGTATTTTGACTCTTCATTAGTCTCACTGAGACTTGCAAGTCCTGAGGTGGCCTTCACGAGAGAAATACAAAATGTTGCCTCAGCTTCATAGTGTAAAGTGAGTAGGAGTCCTCAAATCTGCAGCATAAGCATATATTAACAAAATGAAGGTTTCATACCGGTTACATGATTAATTTGTTTTTTTAAGACATGCAAGTCAGGCATTTGGGAACCTGGAGAGACTGAAGCAAACAGTTAATACAGCAGATCATCCAGTCTGCAAACAGGAGCACTTGATGTATTGAGTTGTTGGGTGGTTTGTTTTCCATTGTGTTTTTTTTCAGATTCAACTTCCCTTGCCTTTCTCAGATGGTAAACAAAGCCAGCCCAATAAAATGTGTTATGTTCCTGTTTCCATTTAACATCTCATGAATTTTTGCTCTGGTTTTTTTTTTTTGTAAAGGTGTTGTAGTCTGGTGCTAATCACAGTGTAAGTAGTTAATTAGCAGGAAATCTCATTTAAGGTATTTAGTGAAAGGTCATTGTTCATCAAGAAGTGGGAAAAATTAAATTAAAGCAGTTCTAATTTAAAAACACTAAGGAATCCATACTTTGACAGTACCAGAACTAAACCTGTAACTGTACAAAGAAGTATCTTCCGAAGTGAGTGTCTGCCGAGCTCTGAAATGGTAACACAGTGTATTGTTAAACATGGTAATTAGCTCAGGAACTTTTCTGAGACACTCTGCTCTTATAAAGCCACTTGTGAAAAAGGAAGAGAGACAGTAGGTTCTAGAATGAGACATTTTAGGGCTTGTCTCAGACTTTTTGCTGGTTTTTCCTCATTAGATACTTCTGATATTTCTACTGGTCAAGGCAGTTGGGTTTATATGCCCTGTTGTACGACTTTGTTGATATCTATAAAATGAACCTGTTTAATCTATGATTTTATTGTGAGCAATTGTGCTTTTTACCAAAAAAAGGATCACACTGATTCATTTCTGTTGGATGAAATCCGACAACCATTACCAACTGATAAATGGTAATAGGCATTTTTTAAAAATTATTTTCTCATAGATTTTTATTTAGTTGCTCTGTATAAAACGATAATACAGGAAGGAAGTCAACAGAAAAGAAAAAGGGTTTTCCATAATTGACATCCCGTTTCAAAACATCTGTTGATGCATCTTATTAACTGAGGTAATATACAGAGTAAAACCAAACTTAGAAGGACCTTTTTAATCAGGCTAAATTAAACAGACCAAATTACATTTGCCTTTGGAACAATTTTTTAATTTAGATTTTGTGCAGTTGATTGTTACTTTTGAAGAGTTATCCTGTCTGTGACAAGTTGGTACCTACCCATGGAATGAAAGCGTTGGGTTTAAATTTCTGTTTCAAGCTCTGAAGTTACCGAGGGAGGAAGAATTCTCAGATTCTGGAAGAATGCCTCAGGGTTGTCCCAGCGTTTGCACATGTACTTATTGTTCTTTTCATCTGCACAGGGTCGCTAATAGATGGAAATTCACCAATGTACTTCAAAGTAGTATCAGATAATCATTTAATGCTTCAGCAAAGCTTATTATATTACAAACATTTTTTAATTTAAAGAACTATTAGGAACTTGGGTGGCTCTCTAGTTTAGACCGGTACTTTTCCATGCAGATTATTTTTTTTCTTTACTACAAAACCAAGGAGGTTTGGTGATGTGCCTTCAGCCTAGAAAACTGTGGTCCCCTGCTATCTCTGCCTTCTGTTACTTTCTCCGGTACTGAACTTCCCAGTCCCATATTTCCTTTCACCTCCTGCGTGGAAAACAGAAGAGGCAGATGTGCACGTACTCGTTCATTCACTGCTTGCTGCTCACACCTGGCAGGCAGGGTACCCTAATCTGGTTTTCCTCCCGAGTCTCCTCGCTGCCCCCAGACGTCTCCTCCTGGCACACGGGCTCGTTGGGCAGGGTGATGTTTCATGATGTTTACAAACGTGGGCTGTCAGTGCGTTCAGTGGCTTCCTTTGCCTTTGCCAGGGGCTGAATGGGGAGGGTACAGAACGTGAAAGGGTCACAGATATCGTGTATTAAATCAGTCACAGTGTCCCAGTTTCTCCGAGACTGGGTGGATAACTTTACTGAAAGCTTCACCTGCATTTTGTAATTGGTGAGGGAAACTCATCGGAGTCTCCAGTTTGGCCCCACTGAGAGCAGTGGAGGTTTGTGTGGAGCAGGTGATGGGTGTGTGTCTCCAATGGGATTAGCCGAGATTAGAGAACCAGACGGAGCAGACTTTCAAACATAATCTGTTTAACAGCTTATTCCACTTTTCCCCTTCATGTATCCCATCTGTCTGTTTGCTGAGTAATGTAGATCCTTGCTCAGGTGGACTGTCAGGAATACTTTCCATTAGATGAATTAGCAGATTGGCAGAGGTTACCTGGCAGTTTCTGTGATGTATCTGTAATTATATTGGCTTCTTAATAACCATTAATTTAGCCTGGTAAAGAGACCTTTTTTATCATTAAAAAAATGAAATAAAATTTTAGAAATTAAGTTCTACCAAATGCCAAAATACGATACTATCCTACCTGAAATTGCCCAAAGAGTGGCTATCCAGGGCTAAACTGGCTAGTGTGGGCTGCTTTCTGCACCCACCAAATTATTCCTACTGCTGATAAAGTGAAAAACTCCATCCATGGAACAGTTGGTACAGTGCAGGTCAGCTGAGTCACCTTCTTCAGGTGCCTGTCTTCCCTGGAAAAGGATCCAATTATGCCAAGCTTAGACTTAAATACCTGACTGGCAATGCCTAATTTTAGGACAGGTTTCTTGCTGAGTCTTTAATTGGCAGCAGCATTGTCCAGTTGTTACTATTCCAGGGAGCTTTAATGTATGAGGCCCCTCACACTGCTGTGAGTCTTTGTTCCTGATCATTGGTGAAGAAAGTGGTGGCTGATGTGTTTGGAAAGAAAAGGTCACAGGCCCTTTCTTGAGCATCTGTGATGAAAACCATTGCTGGCAGTTCCTTCTGCAGGAACATCTGGAAATGCAAGTTCATGTTGTGAGGTATCTTGGGTTTATCAAATGCAATATAATAACTTTTCGATGCAATTTAATAACTTTTCGTAATTAACTTTTGTGGAATAACTTCAGGAGTGTTAACTCTTTTAGCAGAGTGTAAGTATAAATGGCAGTGAAATGTGCTTGTGTAAATTCCTATGTGAAATGATGGATAGAAAATGTATTTAACTTTCTTCTGTTTAATTTTCTTCTACCTGAAATCCAGAAATGTTGCAGTCTCTGGCACAGCGTCCAGCTCCGGCAAATACTAATCGCGAGCGGCGGCCTCGTTACCAGCATCCGAAGGGAGCACCTAATGCAGATCTAATCTTTAAAACCGGTGGGAGGTAGGACAATCTTCCTTTAAATGTGATAATTCTGGTTCTAAGCAAGTAATTACCTTCATGATTGAAACAGATAATGATCTCTGTAGTGAGTGCGTTGGGCAGTCATTTCCATTCTAAAGAATTCTCTAAAAATGCCAAGCAGTGTTCTGTGCTTCTAACACGGTGTCTGTACCTCCTTGGCAGTTTGGAAGCCAAAAGATAATTTTCAATTGTGAAATGGCTGGTAGAATCTGAGCCTTTTTTTGCAGGAGAAAAGATGCAAATCTTCTTTCTCTGGGAGAGGGGGAGAGGGTTTTTTTGTTTTTTTGGTAGTATCTGCACAAATTCCCATTATGCTCTTTCTGTGTGGTGGATTTGACAGCTATTCCTCTGTATTGATGCTCTGAATGGAAAGTAAATATAGCAAAGGTGGGGAAGGGGGAGGAGAACTTTCAATTTGTGGTGTGCAAGAGCGTACCAAAACCAGCATTAACATGAAAAGAGTCATTCCAGATTGCTTAACAGTTGTTCTGAGGCTTTAGTATGTGTCTTTTCTCACTCAGAGTAAGCTGGCAAATAAACCATTAAATTAGCTCTGTAGCACAAATTTGAATAGACAGTTTCAGGTGAAATGCAGACTTGCTTTCATGTTTGTCTTTTCTTTGCAAGTTCATTTTGAAGGTGGATTGATAGGAGCAGCAACTGGAAAGAGACAGTTTACTTCCTAATGGGTCTGTCTTTGTAAACTGCAAATAACTTAATGTAATGTACTATTTCTGTGTTCCAGTAGCATTTCCAAGTTCTTCATGGTACATATTTATGATCATTTGATAATGTCCTGATGATCACTCACTGCACTGAGACCTCATTCAGACACTGCTTGTACAAAAAAAATCTTTTTTTAAAAAGATTGCAGTTTAAAATAAATGTTTTTTTAAAATGAACCAGATGTAACTCAATACAATGAGCAGTGCTTTCCATTTAGCTTTTCCATATCACTGTGACCTAATGCTGTTTTAGGAATACAAAGTGTTCAGTTACACTGAATTGCCACAATACTTGCAGGTGTTTCATAAATAGCTGCAGCCTTCTGTTCTTTCAGGCATGAGCTGCATGCTGCAGTTATTCTTTAAATACGTTCTCTAAAAACAGACCAGTACATGTGGCATCTGTAGATTTCTTTTAAATTATTTTTTTTTAGAAAACTTTTTATATTCAGATGTTGTAGGGAAAATATAATTTAGGATTTCACGGTGAAGTAGGTCAGATGTTGTCCAGCAAACGGTTTGAGTAGTGTTTGCTTATTCTAGTGCCACGCACGTGCCGTTCTGCTGGAGTTTGGTCTGATGGAGTTCACTCTTCGTTCCCTTTAATCCACGAGCTGCTGGGAGCAGGGACCAGGCAGTTCCTCTGAGCAGTGCATTTATTTGCTGGGCACTGCAGTGCTCTGCTTGGCAGTCATGCCTCGGTGGAGCCATCTCGGCCTGCAGGAAGGGAACAGAACTTTTCTCAACTCCATTTATTTACTGGAGGCTGCGGGTCCACCTGTGGCTTCCCGCTAGCACAGATTGTCTGTTGCCTACATTTTTAGGATTTATAGGATATATTGAAAATTGTCTTCTGACTTTAAAGGTCGCACTGCAGTCTGTGCCCAGACCCCCTTCATGCTTTGTTAACAAGTTACCCTGTGGATTCTGAGCATACTGGAGGATCTCGCCGAGAGCAGATGGGAACTGAGCTGTTAATTTTAGTACCTGTTTAGAGAAGGTTTCACATTCCTACCTCGTAGAACCAACGTGTGCAACACAGATGTTGTCACTTCCTTAAATACACTGTGTTGTGTTGGTGCTGCTTCTTTGTACGTGAACACAACTGAAATGTTATTTTCTTGCAAAATAACTCAAACTTACTTGAAATAATAGTTTGCTTTCTTTAAGGTATGCAACTTTTTATTTTAAAGTTCTTGAGGTTAGGGATAATCTGAGCAAATGAATCTCCTGGCTAATTCCACTGTAATGTACAGTGTGACAGGTTCTGACAGCTGAGGTAGGGATGAGGCCTTTCTGGCATTTCAGGTAGGGTTAAGAGCAGAGAAATTGATCTGTTGTTTTTACCTTTGCTTTTGTGTTGCTAAACATGCCCTAAGCACTGTGTTTCAAACACCTTTTAGGAAGTTAACTCCAAATCTACCTATTGTAACAGTTCATTCAGAAATTAATGAAGGCAGCATTGGGTTCTTCCATGTATTTTTGGCCTTGATCACTAAGCAATTAGCCCTCTATATATTTTTTTAAAAAGAGAACTCTTTTGCAGTTTTTACTTTATTTCTCGTCTTGTAATGTCCTTAAAGTAAATGCAGTGATTTACAGCTTTGTCTGATTTCTTACTTATGTAGTATGTGCAAAATGCTGGATCAAAAATTGGAGTTTATTCCTGTTTGTTTGGAATTGCCTGCTTGTATTGCCTCAGGTTTTGAGACCTGCTAATCCTGTAAGGAGGAGATTCTTTCTGGGACTCGTACATTTAAGGCTGACTGGCCTTAAAGGTAATTTACTGTGACTCCATTAAAAGTAGGGTTCCTTGACTTGCTTCAGCAGAACTGGGAAGAAAACAATTTTCTCTCTTGCCTCCAGTTCTGTAGCATTTGTGTGTTAAGAGAGGCCTTTGGCTCTCAGGCTGTTTAACTGGTACCTTCAGGAAACACAAAATTTACTTAAGTAATTTTTTTGGGTGATGGGATTATCATAAAAATAGACTTTTACAGTTATGAACAGCTTCTTAAAAAATAAAGTGGTTTTTCTTTGTTTAAGACTATTGCGATCCATTAAATGGCTTGGTTTTAAAAGTGAAATGAAAATAACCACATTATATAAAATCTATTTAAGAACACTGATTACCAAGAAAGTCAAATTCCTCCCTGTAATTATTTCTTCTGTTGAGAAGTGGGGCCTTACCAAGAATTTTATCTTGTTAAACCTCTCCTTATTAAAAGCAGTAACCTTGAAATTCGTTGCTGTTTTGAAAGTATAGTAAGGAAGGGCCTGCCTGTGTCCAAAGTTCCCCTGGCAATGCAGGTACAGGCTGGCAAACCAAATCATAGTCAAGCTCAATGGTGATTTTAGGTCTCTTGTTTACATCTTAGTCTTATTTCTCTTTAACCCATTTAATAAAGAAAAATGAAGCATAACGGTAATAACAGGATGCTGGGATTTTATTAGCTAAATATTCTCATCATAAAGAGTATTGCATTAATGCTGAAAAATCAGAGTTTGGATAATAAGGAGAAATGTGAATTTAACACAATTTCCTGTTTCAGCTGCTGGACCAACATAATTCATACATGACCTGTCGTGAAGCTGATGCTTTGACAATACCGTTCTATGAAGCTGTGAATTCACTTCTGACTGAGATGAGCCTTTCAAACACAGCTTAGGAATTGCAACCTCCCTTTTCAGCTGTTTCATGGGAGGAAAGCAAAGGGAGGAATAGCCTATTGCGGCGCCAAATCCTGCAGCTGCTTCTTCTGGTGGACTGCACTGGAGCTCGACCAGAAGGAATCAGGAGAGCCTCAGGTGCTTGCCTGGGCAGGATGGTGCTTGCTGAGCTCTGCAGGCTGGGTGTGAGACTAACACAGGCAGCAAAGTTGGGAGGCACCTGAGCACAATTCAGTTTCAGAGGGAATGGAAGGCAAAATTGTATTTATTAGCCACACTCAATTACAAAGACTCCTGTGTTTGAAAAAGTTCTTTCAATATAAATAATAACAAATACGTAACAAAAACCCCTGCAGCTCTGTGGCCCTCTGGAAACCAACTACCAATCCCCAAAACACCTCCCTGCTCCCAGTCCACTCTGCACACTGACTTTGATTTCACTTTGTCAGAGCATTTTATTTTTGATGGATAGATGAGAATATAAAATTAGTTGCAGAAGTTAAGATTCTCTTACTTAGGTGAGTCCAGCTTTTGTGGTTTATTTGAATTTGTGATTTTCACAGTATGGAATTTGATAAGTCAGATTTGCTAGGTTTTTAATGGGCACTTTGGTGTTTTCTGTTTCTTGTTTGTGGTTTTGGGTAATTAGGGGAGAGAGAGAGAACGAAGAACATCGAAGCTGAGATTAGTTGAGAAAAACAAAGCAGGGAGTGAGTTGGGAGAGGAGGTGTTTGGAGCCCCAAGTTTGTGAGGAGATTTTTGAAGAAATCCAGCACTGCAGAAATGCAGGTTGTTGTGGATTGGAGGACACGAGTGGACTAGGGACAAGTGTGAAATCCACCTTCAAAGGTCTCACATGTCAAGAAATAAAGTGATTTTTGTCATCTTGTGGTGTCAGCAACATGCAGAAAGGAGCTGATTATTGATACTCTCCTGGGCACTTCTCAGTTTAAGCTGTAATGTTGTCTTGCTGACGGAGCTCTCCCAGCTTCACCCGTGCCATGGGTCTGTGATTATTTCACAGCCTGTGGTGTGACGTTTGTGTGTTCTCGTGGCTTTCAGTTTCCTGCTCCAGCTGTGGTTTGTTGCAGGGTTCTGTGTACACCCAGTCGCAGGCAGGCAGTGTTAATGTTCAGCAGTGGCGTGGGAAGCCGACTGTATGAATTTCATACAAATTAATAACTCTGTCAGTGGCAGGAAGGGGAGTGGGGGAGGAGACTGCAAAGAGTTGATTCATTTTACACGTGGAGCTCAAGATGATTTTAATCTGATTTGTGTACGGAGTTTGACCTTGCTAATTACAGGTTTGGATCAAGTTTACTAGTTTTGGATGCGAGTGGGAAATGCCTGGTTTGGGAGAAACTACTGCTACTATTTTTGGCAGCAGCACGTTGCTGTAATCCCCTGAAAGAGGGATCTGCCACCAGCATGCCCTGGTAGCTGCTGGTTTGAGTGAGAGTCACTTTGACCAAGCTGGAGACATGCAGCCAGTGCCAGCCTTTTTCCTTCCCTCCCCATCAGCAGTAGAATTATTTTTTAAGGAGAGATGGAGAAGTAAAAGCATGATCCTGCAATGCAGTGATGTCTTTCCTCAGCTGTAACATTCTGCAAGTGCGATGTCAGGCTACTAAATAAATAGAAATTTAAGTTCCTTTCTATTGAAAGCACATAGTGCTCCTGATACTGAGTGTGCCACAGAGAACTGGAACATTACATTAAATGACATTAAAAGATGGTTGAAACCAAATAATAGAAGCAGTGCTGCAGTGAGTTCTAGTGATCCATTGGCTCGGACTTCCTGGCAAAAATACACAGCGTTTTTAAATGAAACACACAAATACTGGGTATCAGAACAAAGCAACACATACAAATGCAGAATTAGTCTGAAAGCTTCATCTGGTACAAGAGATACAGAAGTTACTATGTCCAGTTACCATGTCTGTAACATTTTTCTTGCAAAATTTAAAAAAAACCCCAGCTTTAGGTGAAATGACTGCTCCACAAACACGGGAGGTTTATGCACTGATGTAAAGAAACATGGACTGTTGTGTTTACATGGTGAAAAACCTGGGTGTGCAGCCCTGGAGCTTTCTTGGAATTGTAAACGTTGAAGTTTTACTTTGCTGGGTATTATTAATTTGCAGCCTAAAATCAGCTGAAAATGAGCCCAGATACAGTGGCAGCAGTTCTGAAGTTAGTGAGGCTGGAGTGGCCTTGCTGCTGCATTGCCCTGGTCTTGTTGAATCCCCTGCCTACAAACTGGTGTCATTCTTCAATGCATTTGTGTGTTCTTAAGAGAATTAAATGCGACTTTTTGTGGGTAGGGATGCGTTTCATGAACAAGGAATGGTGGAAGATTTTCATAGGCCTGTTGACTCTTTAAAGAGGTTCTAACCTTTTAATTTACCTGTAGAAAGCCCTTTGTAACATTTCTGCAGAACTTCTAAGCGTTAAGAAACTGCACAGAAAAAAGAAAACTATTTACAATAACTCATTTTTTCAGCGAATTCACAGTTTAGCTGTGTGCTTCAATAGTTCAGCATCTCCTCTGGGATGATAAGGTGCAGATTATACCCCTTCTTTTGCATGGCGTGGCCTTTTGAAAGGTTTGTGCAGAAAACAGAAATAGGTAACTTTCTGTTAGAGGGTAAGAGAGTATCAGAATGAGTGGCCGCTGCTTTCGGGGGCCGCTCACCCGCCGAGTTCCGGGCACCTCGGGCTCACCTGATTCCTCTCTCCGCTCTTCCCGCAGGAGACGCTGATCCAGCCGCCAGTGTCATTTCATTAGGTCCTGTATCTCTGGTGTTGTGGAGTCCTCCAGCGATTAAACGAGAGCAGTGGACACATCTCAGCATGTCAGTCTAGAGCGTTCAGAACCGAAACCTGGGACAGGCTGGGGCCGTGGGGCACGAAGAGCAGCCTCCCCTCTCCCTCCCCACCCCCCCAAAAAAAAGCTTTTTGTTATGGGAACCGCGTTGAGGGTTAATCTTCTCACAGGAGCAGAAGCGAACGAGCGAGATGGGGAACTTGACCTGCGAGCAGCTCGGTGAGAGCCGGGAGCAGCCTGGAGTTCAGACAGCGACACTGGAAGGGGAAAGGCCTTTGGCAGCGCAGCGTGCAGGGAAACAGAGCTCTGAACTCGCCGCAAGTTACGTTGCCTCCGACTCGAGCACTTGGCGTTGGAAGGATGTTCTCTGGGGGCTGCAAATCTACAGTAGAAAAACATAGAGCAAACGGCAAAATCCAGAAAAAAACCCTGCCGAGTAGGATAACTTCTCAAACACTCCTCAGCGAGGACATTCTTGGTTAAGGAAGAGCCTTTTGCTGCCAGATGTGCCAGAAAGGGGGTGGGGAAGGGTGAAAAACTGAAGAGCCAAGGAGATAAAATGTCTGTTAAGGTTTAAAATAGAAGGTGAAGTTGATGAACACGGGGTGTTGACTCGTACTGCTTGGAACAGCCTGACACCAGCCTAAGGACAGGGATATAGTTGAGCCCATTGTATGTATCATTGAAAACCAAAACGTGCCAGTCAGCATAACGGGAGGATGTCAAGGAGTGGATCCAAATATATTGTTGATCTTCATGGGTTGATAAGCCTCTGTGTCTATTGAAACAAACAAAAAGTTAAAAAAAAAATTTAAGTCTGGAAACAAGTAGAATTTTTATTTTTTTCTAAGTAGAAATGAGGTTTCTTGGTCTGTTTCTGACAATCTGTTATTTATTAGCGTAGGGTTTTGTTTGCTTTCAGGTAGAGGTAGTTCATTGAGTTAAGGAGCCCATCTGTATGTTACTACTAATTCTTTTTTCTAGCTCTTTTAAAAATCCTTTTTACCACTGGTTTTGGTTTCTGCATGTAGGAAGAGAGACTTGTAAAATTGTAACATTTCATACAGAAATGCCGCCCGATCTTCACCAGCTTCAGAAATCTGACCTTTGCCAATGCTGCAATAAAGTGTTGTAATTTAGAGTCGGTGTCTGCCTCTTGACTTTCAGTTTGTTTCTTGGAAATGATGTTTTAAAAGGTTTGTGGTGTATTGTGGGCCGTAGTTTGGACAGGAATCCCAGGTCTTTGATTCAAGTCTTATGTGATTTTTTTCATATCATTTTCTTTCCACATGAAATTCATGGGCACGTGTATTAATCATGTTTGTAACTCCGAGCTCCTACACCAATATGACCATATCCACTGGTCAGATGTAATTTCCCCTTCCCCAAAGAACAATGCCTACCAATTCCTAATAGCAAATTAAGCATCTAATTGTGGTTCAGGCTAGAGTCAGCTTCCTCTTCTCAACATGCTGCTTAGTTTCAAAAGCATTTAATTTATCCAGGTTGAGTAACTGCATAAAAATAAAACATTAGCTCTGTTTGGTATGTCAGTCCAATGCCTTGGATGGAATTGGGATCAATGGAAATGTCTTTATAAAATTATTTGCTAAAAATAGTTTAGGATCAGCTGGGGATTTTTCTGAGTTCAGGCTGAAATCAAAAAACAGTTCAGTGCAACCTTTTGAATTTCAATTTTAAAGTTATTCTAATGTTGTGCCGAATAAAAACCTCAAAGATCACTGTGAGTGAAATAATCAGGGCTGAATGTACAGGGACAAACTTTTTAGCAGGGCCTATTGCAGTAGGACAGGGGGTGATGATTGTAAACTAAAAGAGGGTTGACTTAAATTAGAT
>VYZQ01030827.1:0-45945 GCA_013400655.1 Mystacornis crossleyi
AGCTGTGACTCTGTGGTTTTGTGACATCAGCCAGAGCAAATCTGCACTGTGACCTCATGGTGGGGCCACCTCTGTCTGCCCAGCCAGGCTGCAGTGATGTCCCAGCCATGCAGCCCTGTGCTACCTCACCCACGGAAATGCAGCTCTTCATCCACGTGCCAAACGAGGAGCTTGGTACCAGCGTGATCACTGGTGGTTCACCCGAGTTTCAGTTTTTCTTGGCCTTCCCCCAGCTAATGGCATGGGAAACATATTTTAGCTCCTCCAGTGCTTTCCCTAGAGCCTCTCATTCCTACTTCTCAAGTGTTATCACTTGTAACACACTCAGTTGAGCCTTCTGCCTTTGAACTCTGGCTTAGCCAGAGTTACCCAGGGGCCAGCTGCCAAAAGTCTCTCTGGCTGCAAGTTGAGCTTGAAAACAAGCACCAATCGAGGCAAGGCTATTACTAAGAAGAAAGGACAACCGTTTTGGTTTTGGAGAACAAGGACGAAATCAGTCTCTGTGGTAAGTTGTAGAGATGTTTCCTTATGTCTCACCTGAAGACTAGTGACAGTGAGCCTGCGAGCATCATCGGAGGGGGCGATGACAGGAACCAGGTAGGGGCTTTCAGGAATGTGTTCATCATTGAACTTTATGGACACCTCATAGTTGCCTGCAGAGAGAAGAGAAGCAGTGAGTGTCCTTAGTTTCTTTGAAAATTGTTAGAGAAAATCACATTCAGTGTTGTTTCCACATGATTTGGTCTCAGTACATACCTGGCTCTTGAACTATATATGATGCACCACAAGATCCATCTTTATGGTCATCAAAGGTGATTTCTGCTTTACTTGGGCCTTCTACAGCAATAGACAGTCCTCCAGCTCCAGCTTCCCGTGTCCATATGCTGAACTCAGCTGTTGAAGCACACAAGAGCACACACAAGAGTAAGCTTGCTGCTGCTGCTGGGTTGCAGCTCAGCTTCCTCCTAACAGACTATACAGTTCCACATTATTTGAAGAATGGTAACTCATCCCGTCATCCTGGGAGACACTGCTTAGCAGTTTCTCCAAGAGGCTGCTGTTAGCCAAAGCACTGCACTGCAGACCTGCACACAGCAGATCCTGGAGCCCAGTGAGGGCAGAGGACTCACCTGGAACACCTGTCTCTCCACGCTCCAGCCCCGGGCCTCCAGCTCTCACTTTATGGGCTCCTCCCTCGCCCAGTGGCCCCACGGTGAACTGGAAGGGGCTGCCTGGCACTGGCTGCCCTTTGTATTTGACATCGACAGTGTGGACCCCCATTTCTTGTGGCACAAAGCGGACACAGTAGGTGTTTTTGTCACACTCTACAATTTCAGCATCGGAGGTTCTCCCAGAGGGACTGGTTACCTGGGCTGTCATATCAGCACCATCAATTTCTAGAAAGAAGAGAATTAAAAAAAAAACACAGATTAGAAAGTGACAAAGGGTTTTGGAAGCAGGACCTGAGCTCAAGTGATTACCCAGGACAAGTAACAGAAGAGGCTTTGTGTGTGCTTCTGAGCAGCAAACCTGGCCAGCTGCAGCTTCCCAGGTGCTACAGAGGCAGATGAAGTGGCTGGATAAGTGCAGCCAGCTAAGCCTGGCATACACGATTCACAGTTTCCAGACAGCAGTACAGACATTTAACAGATAACAGGATGATATTAAAACCCTGGAGCCAGGGTGAGCTGTGCAGCCCATTCTCCAGCCAGCTGTACACAGAATAAATTAAATTAAGGCCTCACCAGTATTTATTTCCCCATGTGTTGATCATGGTTATGCTTATTTTTAACTGTTTGAAAAGCCATACTATCAGTGTTTCTTCCCTAAGCTATATTAATACGAGGATGTCTTTACAACACTGAAGTTCGTCTTTTCCCTGCTTCAGGTACACCCATGCTACACAAGTGCAAGTTGTGGTTTTGGGGATAAGGATGTTGTTGCTTACCTGGGATTTTTAGGTTCAGATCACATATGCTTCCGACTGTTGCAACAGAGGGAGCCCGTCTTGTTCGTGTGATGCTCTCCTTAACTCTTCCTTCACCACTTATCTTCACACTAAATGGGCTGCCTGTAAGTATCACAGCAAATCATTCCTCCTCTGCTCATTACACACTCCATTGAGAGCAGAAATGCAAGCTTCTTCTGACTTGTAGGGGATCATAAGGGAACTTTTATAGCCAACTAACCAAGTCAAACAGACCCATGTAACCAGAACAGTTTTGGATGCTTGCTGCTTGGGGAGAACCTCCTGGAATCTTTGGGACTTATGGTCCAAGCCAGATCACACAGCCTACCCACAGTTCCAGAGCACTGGTCAGCCAGATAAGACTTCTGTTGTACTAATCAAAAATTTGCCCAACACTTCTGCTTACCTGGAATGTGTTCATCTGCAAATTTAGTGGACACAATGTACACGCCAGGTACAGTTGGAAAATAGGACACTTTGCAAGTTCCATCTTCTAGATCTTCAGTTTGGATCTCTACCTTGCTGGGTCCTTCAACTGCCAGTGAGATCCCACCATAACCTACAGTATAGATAAGTTAGCCTCAGATTTCTATAACTCTACTCTAAATCTGACATAAAAGTCCAAACCCATAGCAGGCACTAGTTGGTCGGTTTGTACCATAATGGGCACCTGGGAGTTGCATGATAACTTAAAAATGGCATTTCTGTACTCCTCATCAGTCAGATGTTGAAGCACAGCATGCATTCAGCTCCTAAAATTCTCTGACCATACCCCCTTTATTTCATTGATGTTGAAAAGTTATCTTCCAAGCTAAAAAGTTATCCAAGGCTCCAAATTAAACCAACAAGGAAATAAATAGCTTCCTCATTTCCTTCTTGCTGTACCAAATGACACTGGAGCCAGGACCACCAAATGAAAGAGTTTCATCAGTGCCCCAAGTGACAGTCTCTGTTGGTTGTAACAAAGACATGAGGACCTTACAAAGCATATTCTAACTTAATAGCACTGTCTGTGGTTAATAACTGAAAATAATGACTGTTTAATGGCAGCTACTGCTTTGCAGCTTGTGACCTGGTGGTCGCATGCTGAGGGAGGCAGTGCTCTCATATAGAGTCAACATATCTTGCAGCATCTCATGGTCCCTTTGTGAGGGAACTAACCTGCATCTCTTGTGTCTACAATGAAGTCACACATTTCAAAGGTTCGTCCTTCCACCAAGCCACGTCCAAAAACTCTTGCCCGTCTGGCATCCCCGATCTCAGACTGGACAACCATGATTGTTACAGGGCTGTTTGGTACGTGGCTCCCGTTTTTCTTGATGCTAACCAGATGTTCTCCTACTTCCCGTGGAATGAATGAGATGCCTACAAAGCAGAGAAATGTGATAAATTAGTTCAGTTTTTATTCATGTTATACTTTATTTAAATGCCTTAATGACACCAAGAAATGAAATACTGCAAGAGCACTCTCTTTACTCATGTTGAAATGTTGCTGTCAAGTGGACCACAAGGCCATTCATATATGCTGACAAAACCCACTCCAATCAGAACCTGGCACGTCACATGCAGGCTGAGACAAGAGGTCATTCTTCATACTTTTCTGTCTTTGGACAACTCTAGCAAACATTATCAACTACTTGGTTGGACAACACTCTTCTGGAAAGGAGCACAGAAGTCAGCCATTTCACACAGCAAAGCAAACTGGAGTAAAGGCTATCACAGTAGTCTCTCAGCTTACCAATGTGGTTATTGGGCAACCTCTTCAGAAGACAAGGCTCATCACGACCAGATGGGGCTTTAATGCTGGCTGTTAAGAGACTGAGATCAGTTTCATTGATGTCCAACATGAAGTCAGCAGCAGAACCAAGCTTAACCTGAGACCGTCTTCTGTTATCATCTGAATACATAAAGAGAAAGGAGTCACAAAACATTAAAAGGTTAAGTGCAGAACAAGTCAGAGGACTTTAAATTCCTGCCACAAACCAGGTTCCCCATGCTATCAGAGGTTAATTTTTAATATGAAGTGCTTCCAGAAGTTTAAACTTTATACCTGTGATCTTGGCTGTGAATGGACTGCCTGGAATGTGTTTGTCATTGTATTTGACCAGGATGCTGTAGTTCCCAGGTAGAGTAGGCAGGTATGTGACTGTGCATGTCCCATCTTTGTTATCAATGCAGCTGATCTCTGCTTTAGAAGGTCCTTCAATAGCCAAGTCCAGCCCACCTAGGAAAAAAAAATAGAGTGGCACTTGCATAAATCTTTGTGAACACCAGGTCCAAAGACTCGGTCCAAAGAGAAATATCCAGTACCTGGTACTGAAAACAGCTTAAATGCGTGTTTTCAAAGGACAGCAGCAAAACTAGCTCAGGCCAATCCACTAAGCCCACAGCTCCATTCTGTCTTTAGATTTACCTAACAGTAATTTCACACCCAGGCATCATCCACTAGATTTAAGCTGCTTTCAGTTTATTTTTAATTAAACAAATAATTTGCACCCTGTACTACAGGGTACATCTACTGCTCTCAGGAAGGGGTGATAAACCAGTTTTTACTGCAAGTTACAGCCTGATATTTGCATAAGTCATTTGTGTCACATCAGAGATTCAGAGTTGGACAGATGAAAGCAAATTAAAGCCAATGTGCATTACACTACCAAGAAGTTTCTAGTTTAGGGTAGGATGGGTTTAAAGAACTGACTTACCCTCTCCTGCATCTTCTGTGACAATGGTGAAAGTTGCTGGTTTATTGGCAACCCCATAAATGAGGCCAGGCCCATAAGCAGACACACTGCCACTGTTGGGGTAATTGACATAGAACTGCAGAGGGCTCTCTAAAGGTAAAAGAACCAAAAAGAAGCACTTTTAAGGATTGGTGGTCTGGACTACAAGAACTGATGCCCATGTTCTTGAATGCCCTTCTCATTACGTGGTATCTGAAAAACCTTATTGTGACTGTAATGCACTTAAAAACCAAATAAGCTTCCGTTCCCATCCTCAAAAGGCACATCTCTACAATTTGTGCCACATTCAGTCATGGAAGAGTAAGTGTTACCCTAGTTACCAGAGATAAGCTTAAATGATGTTGTAAAGGTTCTTGTTCATCGCAAGTTTATTTTTAGCACATTAAATCAGAACATGACTCAGAGGCAGGTTTTCAGTTCAGGCACTGATTCTGAATTTTGGTAGCTCAGAATTAGGAACTAGCACAGCACATTGTCTGACTCAATGAACCTGAACTAGCAAATTTGAAGGGTATCCAAAAATGTATTTGCCAGCCTCAGATTAGCTAAACTGGTGCACAAGAACAAAAAGTACAGTCACCAACAGCCAATATTGGTTTCAAAAAAAGGCACAGACAGCTCTTCAGTCCAAAGTTAGATTTTGCAGCTGACACAGTAAAAAGTTTGGTTCACGACAACCTTCAAGAAAAAAACATTATGGCACATCACCTTTCCATCCCAGCACAGGGTAATGTCTCAGTGAACCAATATATCAGACCTCTGGAGGTGCTTATATCCATAAAATGCTGAAGAGACTGAAGCAGCACCATGGATCACATCACTGAGCTCCCTACTTCAGCCTAAGTTATCCTGCACTTCTGTACCAACAGAACCAGCTGTCCCTCTCAGGTAGTGCTGAAGGTATTTTGCCTCATGTCTACACATCCTTCTACAGGTCTGCCCCTTTCTGCCCAGCCCTCCACAGCCAGCATGCCCGGAGAACTGCAGGGCAGCCGCAGCCTCCAGGCAAGGCAGCGCGCTTCCACTGGGGAGCTGGTGAAGCAAGGACAAAAGAAGAGAATGGAATGAAAGGCAGTGGTTTCTGTTTGTTAAGAAGCAGCCAGGAAGAAAGAAAGATTACAGCATAATGTGCATGTGTGTTTTATTTTATTGCAATCAGATGGAAGGAGTAACTACAGTATTTTAGCCAATCAGTTCTCCCCACAGTTTTGAGATTTTTTGCTAGTGCAGTTTTAAGGATAAATACACACTGTAACCAGTAGTTTTGTTGAGCACCATGGCAGTAAATTTCAACCTGAAAAACTGGTAGTTAGAAAATTGTATGTTTCTTTTCCATAATAAAATGCCACAGAAGCCAGTTTCCCAGACCCAAAATCCATTTTAAGCCTGGCTGGTACTATTAAACCACAATGGAAGCTCATATGTGCCGGCACTTCTTCCTTTGCTCTAGTTCTCTCTGGACTGCTTGCAGAGAAAGGTCTGCTGAATAGTAAAATATCCTGGGCAGATCTTTCCACAGCATATATGACTCAGCTATAGAACCTCACCAGGGAGCAGATGCATCAGTAGGACTCTGCACTCGGATTTGCATCGCCTGCTTTGTCAGACTTACCTGGGATGTGATTTCCCATGTATTTTATGTGCATTTCATGCAGCCCAACCTCAGTAGGAGCATATTTCACTGTTACTGTGCCATCTTTGTTATCCACGATATCTGGTGTATCTGTCTTTCCAGAGGGCATGTGTACTTCACCTACAAAAGGCCACCATCAGAGTTACAGAAGGAGAAGCTGCCTGCTTCCTCTCTCCCACCCACAGAGAATTGTCTAGCCATTTTAAAAAAGCATTTTAAATTGTTAAATTCCTTACCCACAGGCACAAATAGGAGACTAATGGGAACATTAACCAGACATGTTTTCCACTTAAGCTACATGAATACAAAGCAGTGGTAGACATCTGGCAAACAGTCCTGTGACCTTACAAACTCTACAGGCAGGGCTGTTTGCTGCAGCCACGGAGCTTTCCGAGCAAGCTGCAAAAAAGCACTGATCTACCTCATGGCAAGATGCTCCATCTTCTGCTGCACTTTTGAAAAGGAAAGATTGACTGTTCCTTCAAGCTGAGACAGGCCAGGGCTTGGGGTGGGATTGCTGAGCTAGGTGGCAGAGGGAACACAGGCCTTGTGTGCAGGAGCTTAGTGCAACCAGGGTGCTACTGGAGCAATGCGCTCAGCTGCCAGAACTGTAGAAGAGGGGTCACCTGCTTTGGAGAAGGTATGTAACAGGAATTCAGAATTAACTGCTTTACAGCATCTGCACAAACGAAATAATGGAGCTTATCAAAGATGCATGTAGCTGCTCCAGAAGGGAAAAAGCATCAACAGGCCCTACAGTACAGTAGCTCACAGCCTAGCACTGAGGGTCATAGCAGCACCAAGAATCCCCTCATTTAACTCAAACCATTGAAGGGGCATATCTTACTCATCCTCATCGGGTGCCACTCCATGTGAAATTAAACAACTAAGTTGCTGGCAGGATACAAACCTCCCCCACACACTGTGGTCTAGACCACCCAGTCTGTTAGCTGCAAATGGATAAACACACTAACAAAAAGCATAAATCTCCCCGAAAGGCACTCCAGGTACCTGTTATTTCTCCTTTCCTTACAGCAAATGGGATAACCATATCAAAGGGCCTGAACCCCATGCCATTCATGTCTCCAACTGGGACATAAGCTTCTTCTGTAACCTAAAGCAAGCAAAAAGATGAGTCATTTCAGAAAGGATGGTAGAGCCAAATGAACAGTGAGCAACTCCACTGCAAGCATAAGCAGAAGAGAGTGTGCGGTGATTATTGCAGCCAGCCAAGGACTGGGCTCAACCAGAGCAGTGTCCGGCCAAGCTCTCCTTCACAACACCACACCGCACAGCAGAGCAAATCAAACACGGCGCGGATGGAAGACATGCTGGAAAAAAGTTAGCGATAAAAATGGAACACAAAGGGATGGAAGACAATGTAGTGCACACAAGACCCAAAGTGTCTCCATCTGAAAGGATTTAGTTGCTTAAGGCCTGGAAGAGAAAGTGATTTTTAAATGGGGCAGAATGATTGCAACACAAAATGGACGAAAGAAAGAAGTTTCACAATGCGACTCTGAACTCAAGACACTGTGATTTTACTGGGAAAACAAAGCAGTGCACTCAGGGTGCTTTTGCCAACAGTAGACATTTCAGAAGTGGAAGCTGTGGGTGCAATGATCCTCTTCATGTTTACATGAGTTTATTTGGAGACTCCCTTCAAGCAGCAAAGAAAAAAAGGTCTGGATCCCAAGAACAATTGATGAAACAGAAAGAATGAACACAATGACCAGAGCAATCAAGCAGTCCCAAGAAGCAGGCTGTCATCTGAAATGGAACACAGATGGGAAAAAAACAGCTGAAAAACGTAAAAATTGTGTACCCAAGGGCGGAATCCGGGGGGGGAAGCGCCCACTGGCTCCTGCGACCGTGCGGCGACATCATCTGCATCTACAGCCTGGGCAGGGGTAGAGGCAGGTTAGCTGTTATTAGATGCTATTCTGGCATGGAGGCATTCCCACCTTTCACAGATCAGAACACACAGGTCCTTCTAGTTCAGCACCTTCTCCCACCACGTAGCCCTCCCCGTCCTCTTGCCAGAGCAAAGACTTGGATTGAGTCAGGGAGGCTGGGAAATTGCTCTTATCTGCAGGTGCTGGAGGAAGCCACCAGTGGCACATCAAAGGGACAAAGCCAGTATGAGCTGTTGTTGGATGCTTGGGAGGGAAGCAGAAAGCTGTGCCTGAACACTGGTGGAATTGAATATCAGAGTCGCTTTCTTATGGAACTGATGCAGTGAGGGAAGGGAAAGGTTTAAACCTAAGATGAGAGTCCCCGAGCGCTGCACAGCATGACATGCCAGCGCAGAGGCAGGGGAGCTGGCTGTCGTGGGAAGGCTGCTCCAGCTCATGCACTTGGGTGAATGACCCAGCCCACGTCCAGCCATAGCAGCAAAGCCATTCTTCTGATTCATAGCTGGGACTGCGTCGTCAAGACACCGAATGTGTTTTCCCCTGGCGCAGCCGCTCTTCTCACCAGGCGTGCCAAGAGGATGACTTGCAAATTCCCATCTCTCCCATTAACCCAACACGAGTGGCTGAGACTGACACCCACACAGGCAGCTCCCCCAGGCTCAGCCATCCCAGCCCCTCCTGCCCATTTACACCACTGCAAACTATCCTAATGAAATAACCCACTGGAAACTTCTGCAAGGATGGACCACTAAGAAAACCAATGCAAAACAGAAGGGCTGCTGTTTCAGTGTTCCCTGTCCCCAGCTGAGACACCCAAGTCAAACACATACTCTATCAGGCAGCTAGGAAGTGGGAAATTTGGCTGGCCAGGATTGGGCTCCCTGACCTCAAGAGGCATTTCCCGTGGTGAACCTTGAGCAGTGACCAAGGGAGTCGTTTCTCTCAAGGAAATCTTCAGACACCCGTAGCAATCTGCCAGGATGACAGGTAGAAAGAACCAGAGTTGCTGGCTCCAAGGACTTGCCCATGAGCTCCATATGGACTCAGCACAAGTGCAGTCCTGTGACTTCAAGGACCAAGATGCACCAGAGATTGCTTTGGCTGAGATTACAAGACTGGGAATTGTTTTGCCAACACAGAGATGTTCTTCATAAGAAGGGCTTCCATAAGTCCTGAGAGGCACCTAGTCTGCTTCTCAGGGGGCTGGGGTATTGTTTGCTATATGTAGAGTACTGCACATTGGAAAGAAGATAACTAGAAGCAGGGGGAATTTGGCTGTAACAGTTTAACTAGCACTTACAAATCATTTTTAAGTGTGAGTCTGCTTCCCTGGGATCTGTCAGCAGACCGTTCCTTATTTTGGAGTCAAACTTAATAAAGAGTGAGAGATAGAGAAGGCAGAGCACTGTATCTACAATGGCTAACGTAATTAGTTGAAGGTGATTACAACCACCCTTACATCATTTAGAAAAAGAACTACATGGTCAGGAAATGAAAACCAAATTTCTTCAGAAAAGCCAAGTCTTCATCCTCTGATGGCTTCTATCCCACTTAACTGTATTGCCTGCTCAAAATAAGCTCTGCAAGGAACAAGGATTCATTAGCGCCTGCTAGCCTAATAAATGTCTGAACAGACATTTACACACAGAGTTAACCTATTGCTAAATAAAACATAGCAGCAGGAATCTGAGTGGGAGGTACTTCTGGAGCAGAACGGGCTTACCATGACTGTGAAAGGACTGTTGGGAATGTCCACCCCACCAAAGCGGACATAAATCACATAGGTTCCTGGTTTGGCAGCCGTGTAGAAGATATCGTAAGTCCCGTCCTCATTTTCAACAACATCTGCTTCAGCTTCTGTCCCATCTGGCGTGAGGACGGTGCACGTCACTTTTCCCTTCCCTGCTGATTTGGCGTCTACCACAAAACCAACCTCCTCACCAGTCTTCACAGTGGGTGCAATTCCAGGACCTACAAGGCAGTTTTAATTGCAGAAAGCGTTCAGAGGACAGTTTTCCCAGGCAGGCCGCCTGCAAGGCGCCTGGGGAGCATGGCACCAAGACATTGGTCCTGGGGAGCCACAGATGTGGTTTCGGGAGCAGATGTACAAGGGACATTTGTAAAATTGGTCAGCACAGCGGTATGCAAGAGCTGGCTACCAGCTCTCCTCCTCCTCTGCAATCACAGAGGCTAGAAGGGAACAGAAATGAAAAAAGCTAAGTTTGAAGAAAGCAATGCCTTAACCCATACTCTTATCATCCTACTCCTTTATGCAGAGCCAAAGGCACTTTCTTCCGCCCAGCCAGCAACTCAACTGCACTGCTTTAACATAAACCTCCCTGTGTAAGCAGCTATAAAAGGGCACAGTAGCAGCCATGGCCACACTTCCTCCACCATTACCCACAAACAATTTTCCACTGTTCTGCCACACATCCCAAAAAAAAGAACATCGTGTAACAATGCCAAAATTGTAGCAATCAGATCTAGCCTGAAGAACACTGTATTTAAATGAGAACTACTACGTCTTATTTGCAGTAGTACATACTGAATACTCCTGCTTCTGAGCCACACTTGTTACCAGGTAAATGGCTCATTTTCAAGTGGCAACGAACCTGCTGGTTTAATACCTTGGCAGTATTCCAGCACTTACTCCTACGGTGATTGTATTTCAGCTTTACAGCACTGAATCAGAAGCACTTCTTGGAAAAGGGAAATTTTAGCTGGCATCTGTCAGTAATCTCCATCTCAGTTACTCTGAATAGTTAGTGATTTGAGTTACTTAGAAGAGTATCAGATTTATCCATTAAGGCATCTTTTAAACAAATTTTGAGGCAAAGGGGATACCTCTTTTTTCTTTCATTGTGTCAGGAATGTATTTCTGTTTAAAACAACTTGAAAGCAGCCAGCTCCTGGACAGGCTTCAGATGCACTCTAACTGCACAACGTTCAGGTCCAGCACAATCCCCACACACTCTCCCACAGGTCTACAACAACAGATGAGGTTTCCCCGTTCAATTTGGCCTTGCCTAGTTTATTTATTTATTCTACAATCAAGGGACTTAATGTCCAGTGGCATTCTTGTAACTAGTTCCTGTCACTGCTGCTTCCTGCCACAGCCTCCTGGGAGGTGGGAGCATGCCACAGTGACCAGCCCAAAGCAATGTGATGAACACGCATCCTTAGAAGTGGTAAGAGATAAAGCCGTGTGCTCCTACAGCAACAAATTTTGATTCCCTCCCCTACACGAAGGCAATGATTTTTTGAGTCATAGTACTATCTTATCTTTAGGTTCTCTCCTTCCCAAAAGCCTGTTCAGACTCAGGCCAACCTTGACCAGACAGAAAAGCAGCAGAAACCTCCACTAATAACACCCAGCCTGAACAAGCTTTGCTAATATAAAAGCACATGGCCAGCTACGTACATCATCAGAATGAATTCTGTTCTAGCTTGGAATGAAAAACGTCTGTGCAAGGAGCATGATGCAGTGGACACACACATATGTGTTATTTTTAAGTCAACCTCACTGAAGTGCTCAGCTAGATTTATTGATGCCAAAATAAGCATCAGACAGTTGCATCCGGCTGTTTGTAACAGCCCAGGCAGTTTGACAGATTTTGCTAGAGGTTCCAAGAGATCACTGCTCACCCACAGGGTGGACACTTCTTTATCTTTAGGAAAACCCCTTCTGTAAGAGCAGCCAGATTACACAAGCTTCAAGCACATCTTCTACACCTATCACATCCACTGTACCATGCTCAGAAGGCAGCTTTACAACCGGAACGAACAACAGCAAAGAGAGGAGTCAAACACTCACCTGTGGCCAAACACTTGCTGGCATCCCCCGCTGGAGATGCCCGGATCCGATAGGGAGAGGCTGGGATATCATCTCCACCATACTTAACACCAATTGTATAGCGGCCTGTTTTGTCAGGGACATAGGTGACTGTGTAAGTGCCATCCTTGTTGTCATGAATGTCCACTCTCTTGGGTTTGCCCTCTTGGTCCTGAGGAATGCAAACCAGAAGATTTAGGCACTATGAAGGTTTTGAATTTCCTTAGCTGGGCATCAAATCTGTTCACAGCCATACTTAGGTGGTCTTAAACAGGTACAGAACTGCATCTTTTTGAAGTTTAAATATATTTTGCTCAAAGACTAGTAAGAAAAGTAGACTATTAGGACAAGAAAGGTATCAGACCACTTAAAACAATCAGTGCTATCATTAACTACTCTTTGGTTGATATGAAAACATTTATAAGAGCAGCAAGCTATTTTAATAAACTTAATATTAATTGTAAGAAGTTCAGGCTTCACTGTCATACTGCTGTTGGAAATTAAGAACACTTTCCAGGTCCCTGAGGCACAGATGGGCAGTCAGACTGTGCAGCTCTGTCCTGAGTAAGAACAGGGTAGCCTTGGGCAGCTGCTCTCTGACAGGTCAGAGGGCAGGGGGAAGCATTTCTGGAGTCTGCTGTCAACCCTCCTGCATGAGGCATCCTGCTGCTGGTACACTGTGAAGTCTACAATTAAAAGCAGGTCTATGCAGCCCTTTCAACTACCATCTCTCATCAGCTGCAAAGCACAAAGCATTTCAGAAAGTCTTCCAAGCCTGCTTACAGGGAATCACATGTTGACTCCATTTTGTCTTTTATGACTTAACACTGCCTGGGCTACAGTATAAGCTGCAAAGGACTTGAGATTTTAGGTATAGCATGAAAGAGCTTATTTCTTTCAGGAAGGCTTGTGAAACATTTGACATTCAACAGCTCAGAACAAGAAGAAAACAAGTCCTGCCAGGAGGATCACCTATGCACTTCCACCATACTGGACTCCTGGAACTTGATCTTCAAAGCCGCAGCCAGGCTGGGAGCTCTGATAAGCATTTTGGATCCTTTAAGAACACACTTGCACGCCAGAATAATGGCAACTGCTTTGGTGCACCTGAGCAGGCATTGAGACAGGACAGGAACAAGAATGCAGAAGGGCAAGTACAACCAGCCATGCCATGACCTAGGCATGCCAGAGCTGAGCTATGTGCTTTATGGTCCACTAACCAGACGCCTTTTTGCTGAGGCCGCAGAGTCCAGGCACCAGAAACTTCAGAAAGAGTAGTAAGAGAGATAAATCAAAACATATCTGCAGTATCTCCTTAAGCAGCTTATGACTTTTGGCAACCTTGAGAGACGTGTGGTAATGTATCATAATGTGATGCTCAGAGTGGTCATTATCTCATGGCCTTGCAGAAATACACTGCTAGAACACTGTTTCCATTTCAAACGCCACTATTTTCATAATCTTAGAAGCAATTATTTATCTCATTTTGGGCATTTGCAGAGTGTAAGGTTAGGCAAGAGCTAAATAGAGCATAGCTGATGGCTTCAAGGCAGAAGTTTCACAAAAGCACTCTGAAGAGCTTCACAAATGCAGAGTGCAAGACTTTCCTGTACCAGACCTTAGGGTCCAGCCAGCAGTCTCCAGGACACTGAGTATGTGAGGATAAAGCTGCAGACACTTCTGAAAGGAGAGACTCACACCCACCTACAAAACATGTTTCCTGTCCCGCTTGGTTTGGTTACCTACCGTGATCTGTACAGCCAGAAGTCCCTGCCCAGCATCCTTAGCATCCACAGCAAACTCCACAGGCAGGCTGGCTAGAATGCCATAGGAACTGAGCCCTGGTCCACTCGCTGTCACTTTACTGGCATCATACGTAGGAAGCACCTTCACCTTGAAGGGACTTAAAGAGAAACCCATTATTTCCCCTTCTCCCAAGTCAATGGCTGCTAGCTGCTGCAGTACACACTGAGGTACATGTGGATACACTCCTCCTACAGTGTCTGCTGCAGGTGCAGTGGGCTCAAAACACCACTGAACCCTGAAGTTGTGCAAGAAACTGCACTGGTTAAGTAGAAAGGACCACAGCCAGTCCTTAAATGGTGCTCACGTGCTGGGGGAATACAACTGGATTATTAAATCTTCAGTTCTCCAAAGTTTCTCTCATCACCTTACCTTCGAGGAATCTCTTCATCAGCATATTTGACAGAGATCATGTAGGGTCCCTCCTGCATAGGGGTGTACACCACTGTGTGGGTGCCATCTCCATTGTCTACCACGTTAACAGGTCCCACAACTCCTAAAAAAGCAACATATGTTTTTCTCAGCTATGCTATTAAAATACAGTCCTCTGCTGCACAAAGCTACAAGCTGCACTGCTCATTTACAGACGGCAACAAGCTAAATTTCAATGCTGTTGGGTTTTTTTTAACGAAAGCAACAAGCATGGATCAATGATCAGTTTCCCTTATTTTGTATTCAAAGCCATTGACTTGAGACAGATTTGTTATCCACTGCCCTCTGGGCTCCCATCTTCTTGCTGTAAACAAAAGCTAGCATGAAAATACTGCAGAAAGATCTGCCTTTCGGTACAGTCTAGGTCAATTGCTAAAAGTGCATTGAAGATCTCTCAAGACACAAAATGAGTAATGCTTATAATTGTCTGAACTGTCATTTGCAAGATTACTTATTATTACTGGGATTCACCGCACAGAATTGAGCCCTAGAGCCAGTTGGTGTGTAGCGTTCATCAGCTGAGTCTTTCACAATCAGGTGTTTGGAAAGGCAGGCTCGCTGCCTAGACAGGAACAGCCTGCATGCTGCCAAAGATCTAAGAAAGCAGGATCAATCATTTCAATTTGCATTAAGCTAAATCTACAACAGATTATGTGACATATCAGTTCAGATCAACACACAAAGCAGTCTACAATTACAAGCTGGCTTTAAAACACAGAAAGGATTAGTAGTAAAGCAAGCACAAAAGAAACGTATATAATAGCCATGCACAGCCTAAAAGCAACACCGTTGGTTCCCGTTCCCTCCTCCAGATGATTCTTGCTGTTGCCAAACAGATTTCCAAGAGCCAAAATTGCCCGTAGTTAGTGAGAGTTCAAACCTGTCTCAGTGTCACCCTTTGGACCACCTTTAAAGAAATCCGAAATTGCTTTCAATGGAGAGTGCCATCCCTGGGAATCCGTCTCATCCGCTAGAATTAAAGAAGTGTTACCTGTGGGGCACCTGCACAGCAGGACCTGACACTCCAATGGGGAGGCAGCTCTCACCTCCCAGCAGGGTGAGACTGGCAGCCAACAGGTACTCACTGCCAAGATACTGTGCCACTGAGACACGGCTTTCTAGGTTAATGCAAACATCATTAATGCTATCACTCAAGGGCTTTGTTGCTCTCTGGGGACAACTGAGCAGTTTCACCATGATTCAGAGACTCCTGCAATCCACTGACACAGGCTTCCCAAGTCACTGCTCACATGTTAGACTTTGGATTTACTTTTTGATGTCTAAAACTTAACGCACAATTGTTCACTGGTGACGGTTACTCACGTCACTTCTCCCAGCCCTGAAGACTACGCTAAAGCCATCAAAGACACTGTCCAAAGTAGCACTACCTAGGACACAGCTCTCCTTTCACAGCATGACACATGGGTCAGCTGCCAAGGGGCACATGCCAGATGAACAGGAACAGAGGGAAATGCTCGTTCAAGTGGCACTGCCACCTTTGCAAGCAGGGCCAGGACTGTTTTACCTGCCCAAACACAGACATGGGCACAGTCTGATGGAACACTTTGGTTCTTACCTCTGGGTCCTGTCACCACCACCTCAAGAGGTGCTATTCCTGCCTTGCTGGCATCTACAGTGAAGGACTGGGGGATTTTGGCTCGAACAGCTGTTCCTAGACCTGGTCCTGCTATCTTCACCTTGCTGGGATCCACAACGTCCTTCACAGGAACCTTGAAAGGACTGCCTGGAAGTTGACATAGCAAGTGTTAAACACTACAAAGTTAAAAATTACAGAGAACAAAAGGTCTTTTCTCTCTACTTTTCCTTAGGCTTTTTTATTACTATCCCTCTGCTGCAGGCAGGAATGACAACCCACAGCCCTCACACTATCCCTCTGCTTCTGCAAAAGCCAGAAGTGTAATGATGGTGCTTCTTCATTTTCACAGAATTGTTGACAACAATTCTGTTGTGATCCATCTGCTTCTCAGGTTAAAAAAAAAAAAAAAAAAGAAAGAAACTAGACGAGCAAATGAAGCATCGTGGAGGCAACGCGTTTCCTTCATATCTTACCAAGTTCAGTATGTCAACAAAGAGACTGGGACCAACAGGAAACATCCAGTGCCAATGCATACACAGGTAAATGTCTGGTTTAGGGAACAATTACTATGCTTTCTGCAGTGACCAAAAATTGCAGTGTTTAATAAAATTCCCATGACAGTATCACCCATTAGAGCCTCTTACTGCAGAACAGGATCTTTAATGTATCCACATACCAAAGGGCTGTTTTCATGACCTAAAGTATTACACACCACTTGTGCATAATACCAGTTATTCATCAAGGGTTAGTGTTCCTTTCCCTGTCTCACTCATCTGTACCCACTTGAGCAAATGCCACTGCCTTTTCTGCCTGAATTCTGAGGAAAAGCAGAAAGTCAAAATCGCATCAACATCACATAGCACAAGGGAGATGCAGCCAACTGAGAACTCGGAGTCCTTAGTTTGACTTCTTCCCTCTTCTGAAAGCCACTGAGCAAGAGCTCTTACCAGGAATATGCTCTCCCCCATATGTGATGTTAACATCGTAATCTCCTGGAACATAAGGAACATACTCAGCACTGCAGCTCCCATCTTTGTTATCTTTACAGCTAATTTTAGATTCTGAAGGTCCTTCAACAGTTATTCCAAGGCCACCAATTCCTGCCCCTCTGCAAGACAGAAACACATGTTGTTAGAATCATCTGCTTCTAACAGCAGCTTTGTAGCCTTCACGTGCTCAGGCTGCATTTTCATCCTTTTTGGAAATGCGGTATCCTGACTTGCGACGTTCAGCCTTCAGCATGTGCTGGCATGCAAAGCTGTTCAGCGCTACCTCACTCACATTTTCCTAGAATTTTCTCCTCAGTAACTATCAGTCCCTAATGTCAAATGTTAGCAGAGCAGAGTAGATGATGAGGTAGCCCACAGTCATCACCTGGACACAGCTCAGCTTTTCTATAAATATTTGTACAGAGTTCAGCATCCTGCATTGCGCACACCACTACACTCCTCCCCCCCTCATATATTCCTTCAAGATCAAACAGGCCCTTTCACCTGGTGACAACTGAAAAGGCATTTGGCTGATTTGTGAAAGCTTCTGTGAGTCCAGGTCCTTGTGCCTTCACACGTGATGGATGGCAGCCCTCTGTGACATTCACTCTGAAGGGACTATTCGGCACAGGCACACCATCATATGTCACGCTGACTGTGTGCGGACCTGTTAAGAAGAGGGAAACAGCTCCTGAATTCCCTAAACATGCTCATCACTTAACATCATTCTACAAGATGCTATAGACTTAAATGTCAGTATATGGGTATGAGTTTCTTTCTGCATTTCACAAGACTTCACTACTGTTTTGTAACTGAGATGCCATTTACACACAGTTTTTCTAAAGCCAAGTTACCGTAAGTCAGTTCTTCAAGTTCAAATAGAGCTACTTCCTGCAGAGTTAGCTCCTCTACTGGCAGACCTCTTGCAAAGATGCCAACAACTTACTGGCAGACCTCAGGGGTTTGCCAAATGAAAGTGGCAGAAGAGCTGCTTGTTCTTGGTTTTCCCCTTTCAAGTAAAAGAAAACAAGCCCCGCAGTTACCCTTTTCAAACGGCGTGTACTCCACTGAATATGTTCCATCGGCGTTGTCTTGGATGAGACAGTCTGTGGGGGAGCCAGATGGGCTCGTGATCTGTGTCCTGATGTGGTCACCACCAGCTTTTGTTAGAGGTCGAGCATCCACAGTGAACTCAGTTGTAGCTTCTCGGAAGACATCTGCAGGAAATGTTTGGAAGAGTCCCTTCAAGAAGTGCATATATTCCCAACAACAAAACATTTAGTGAAGCAGCATGATAAACAACTTATTTGGGAACATGAGACTCCCGCCTGTCCAAGGATCACCATGGAAACACACAAGGCTTTTACAAATTTCAATACTCAGAATACTCAGAAAGAACTGCAAGTCCTACAAACTCTGATAACAATGATTATTCTCACCTTTTCCTTCCACTCCTGGCCCAAACACTTTAACTCTGCTTGTGTCCACAGCTGGCTCCACTTTGACCCGGGCTGGGAATTTAGGCACTTGCTCTCCTCCATATCTCATCTTGATTGTGTACATGCCAGCTGAGAGTGGCACGTAGGTAACGACATAGGTCCCGTCTTTGTTATCATCGATCTGGACCTCGGCTTTGGAACCAGCATCCGACACCATGTCCACCCGCAGGTCCCCGGGACCTGCTTCCGTGCAGTCGACATTTAGCAGCCCTGCCTCGCCTACTTTACCGCGCTCCAGACCCGGGCCCGTGGCAATGACCTTAGAGACATCAAATGGCATTTCTATATCTGCCTTAAAGGGTGAACCAGGAATGTGAACTTCTTCAAAGAGGATGTTTACAAAATACTCTCCAGGCTTCGTAGGCAGATAGGAGACAGAGCAGGTTCCATCGCCGTTGTCTGAACACTCAATTTTAGCTTCACACGGGCCTTCTACCGTCAAACCCAAACCTCCAGTTCCTGCCCCTTTAGTATCTATTGTGAACTGGGCTGGTTTTCCAACAAGGCCACCTCGAAGACCTGGACCATGAGCTTTTACCTAGAAGAGAATATGCAGTTGAGCTAAACTGCCTTTTCCATGTTATTGCCAGAAGACTGCTAGTTAGACTTGCTTGTATGTGGGACTAGATTAACAAGCTCTTAAAAATACACAGAAGGCACTGTCTCCTTGCCACTCATCCCATTTTTACTGTAAAGTTGGTACTTCTCCTCCAAAGAGGTTTCTAGACAAGGATATTTATAATCTCACCATAGCTGTTTTTATATATCCAGGGAAAACAAAAGGTGGAAATGTTAAAATATTTGACGGCTGTACACATTTTTCTTGAAATATATTTCCTTAGAAAAAAGCCTCAATATATCAGAGATGCTTATCAGACAGACTTCTATTAAATTAGGAGCAATGCTTAAATTTGCCACACTGTGCAGGATGCTTGCCATATTTTTGAATAGTTCAATGTTTTTTTCAAATACAGTGTTACAGGAATGAATTCTACAAGTCATAGAGGCTGCCAAAGGAGTCACTGAGTGCTCTGAGTAAGGATGTTTTGAGGTATGTTTTGGCCAAGACCAAGCCAAGTCTCATGCAATAGCCCACAGTTCAGTTTTCAGGTATCAGTTGCTGTTACAGCCCTATACCACTCACTTACCTTGGAGGGGTCTGGAGGTAATGTGGCCTCCACAGTGTAGGGGCTCCCTGGGATTGGGTTGCCATCATAACTCACATCCACCACATACAGTCCTTCTTCCCGTGGAATGTATTTCGCAGTGCTGCACTCCTTACCCAGAACTGGTTCCACCAGACATGGTACAGCCTTCCTCATAGGACTGGAAATATTAACCTCCAGTTTACCTTGCCCACCAGCTCCTTTTGTATCAATTACAAATTCCTGATCCTTCCCGACTTCCACTCCTGAAAAGAGACAAAACCCATATTACATTACTTAACATCAGACAGTGGTCCAAGGAATCTCCCATGCACCTACCACTGAAGGAGCAGGTACTGCCAGAGCCCTGCCCAGTCTGCATCCCTCTGCAGGCAAAAAACCCTCCCAAGCCAAACAAAAAAGATCCCAACCAAAACCAAATGCTTTAGTTAAATGACGCTACAAAGCTACAGGGAAAAACAAGCCTGTAAGAAGGGGTCTGACAGTATCAGAGGCTCATTTCAGGAAAGCAACATATTTCACTGCTGTAAGTTCTTCCACTTTTGGAGAACAAAAGGACTCTGAATGACACTGTGCACTGTAGCAGTTTGATACATTTAAACAAACAGCCATCTAGCTCTCAGGGGAACAGATTTCATCAGTGAGTGCTCAGCCTGGTGAAGCATCCAGCTCTGTTCACCACAAAGGACCAAACCCCAAACATGTTTTGTCCGCATAACTATTTAATCTTTACAAAAAAGAAAGAAAAAGTTAAAATTAAAATTCAGTCCTCAAGAGGACCACCTAAATAAGAGTGGTCAAGTTATAAAGTTGGAGCTGGTTGATCTCCAACTGTAGCAAGTTAAAAAGGAGACTGCTTTGCCTGCTCCTGTTTCAGCAGGACATGTCGGCTATCACCCAGACTCCAGAGAGCCTTCAGAGGCTTCCAGCCCACAGGTACTTACTGTTTTCGAGCCCATTGACCTTAACTTTGCTTAGGTCTAGCGGAGCAGCAACACCCACCGTGAAAGGGCTTTTAGGGATAGGATCACCTCCGTAAGTTACCAAAACTTTCATTGGACCCTAGTTGGGAGAATTTACAAGTTAGCTCAGTTCCTCACTTCATACGGACACACCAACACCCAAGCAGTACGTAACCACATCAATTAATCTATTTTATCTAGCCACAGCCAAACTTACTGGTTTATGGACACTAAAGCTCTCACACCACTGCAGCCCTTCAAAGTACTAAATGGTTTTTATTTAATACAGAAAGAGAGAAAAAGACAGTTCTTTCCAACATTTAATTAGACTATATCCAAGCTGCCTGGCAAAGGCTCCAGCTCAGGCTGCCTCCCACTCTCCCTGCGCTCAGATCTGACAGTTGAATGAATGTCCCACTGCTCCAGACCAGGTATCCCCTTCCACCACATGGAGAGGCCAAAGCTAAGACTGCAAAGAGGCCGTATTATTACAGCATCTGAAATACCAGGGGTTTAAGCTCTACAAGTCAGAAAGATTAATGCTCTTTTGTGTATTTTGGCCGGAATGCTGCTCAGCCACGGCAAGCTCCAGCCCATGATGTGTGCTCCTTTTATTCTCTCCTACCACAGTCCATATTTTAGCTATATTCACTGTTTGCTTACTTTTCATTCTTGGCCAGTTCGGCTCCCAAGTGAAATAATCATGGATGTTTCACGCAAGCTAGTGAATAGCTTCCATGATTATTTTTGGTTGCTTTTAGAAAACACACACACGGGTAGCTGTAGCAACACCATGAGATAGATAAGGCTGAATAAACAGCATTAAACCAAGGCTGCTCTGCGGCTGACGCTGCCCCTCAGGAATTTAACTACCTACTCCATCTTTTCCCTGCCCTGGAGAGTCCAGAGTCTCACTCACAAGCTACTTCTTCGGAACCTGAGCAAGAGAGGGTCCAGGAAAGACCTATGTGCTCTCAGCATGGAGGGACAATGAGGCTACTTTAACTACTGAGCAGTCTATTTTCACATCTTTTTAACCATTGCTCTCCTGCCACTGCTATCTGCAAGATCTATAAACCCACAGCTCCTCCATGACCCATTGTACTTCTCCAGATGGAAGACCCAAGTGAGAAACCCAGTTTGGGCATCCCAGCTTGTTTCACCAGTGCTTTTCAGATGAAACACAGCAATCTGGTACTGCTCACAAATGCATGGATACAGAAGAGTGCTCCCTTCTGCATACCAACCCTGACTGAACAAGCTAAAGCCTCTCCACACAGGCATGCCAGCCACATCCTGAGATCATCCAACTGCTTTATCCAAAAACAAATGCTAGCTCTATGGTGCTTCCAAGAATTCTGATTCAGCATTATCTGCTAAATAATACTGTGGTCTTCCTTACCAGTACACTTTTACATATTTACACTTTCAGCTCCATTCAAAGAAGCTGGGGCAGATGACCTAGTAGCTTATTTGGTTTTTCAGGAGAACAAGAGCAGCAAAACACTTTCATCTCAGCACCAGAGCACCTACATCCTCAGAAATACCAGATTCTCGCATTCTGGTGTTTTAGTGGCCCTTTACAAACATGCAAGTACAGCATAAGGAAAAGTACTTCCAGTTATTAGCAGCTTCCACTTTCAGCTCTTTAATGGTGTTGCTAGGAAGCATCTCACTGTGAACCAAACCAAGTCAGGCTTGATTTTTTCCAACCTAAGGGCAAACCTCAAATGCAGACAAACACTTTGATGCATTTAATCTGCAGCTCAGCTTCCCTCCTCAGCACCAACATCTTTACTTTCCTACTGGGAACTAGTGCAGCATCACCCAAACTCTTCTTTTTGTCCCTGCTCAGGTTTGCACTCCAGCTCCTCTGATACCAGCAGCTTGCTCACAGGCTGCACACCACAACCCCAATTCTGCAGGACTGTGGCAGCCCAGAGCGGCTGGGGCAGCACTCAGCTCCCACTGTGGAGTCTGGGAAGCTTTGCCACCTTTCTTCCTCAACTGATAAGGTGTAGAATGACAATGTGAGCTGTGTGCTACTGCTTCAATATCTCTCTTTTCCACAGAAAAGAAAACAATGCTCTCAATAAGCTATGAAAAAGCTATCAATAACTACACCAAAAAAACTGCACTACCGCTTTCTGATTCCCATTGTACCATAGGCTTTAGGGATCCTGGGGAACAGGACACCCTGGCAATTTTTTCTGCTTTTTCATCTGTGCACAGGCACTAGGGAGAGAGGTCACTGCACTACAGCAACATGAGTTGTTCACTCTTGTACTGCTGCGGGAGTCGGACCTACCTGCTGTATGGGCGTGTACCTAACAGTGTGGGAGTAGTCATAGTTGTCAATGATATCCAGATCCATCACTGCCTCTCCCGGCATTGAGCTGCTGAACTGCACATCCAGTGGTGCTTTTCCAGCTCCCTTGGTGAACACAGTGAAGTGTGTTGGTTTGCCATTTTCCACACCTGAAGAAATATGTTAATTCTACTTTACACACAGCTCACACGCAGAAACTCTTCTCAAGAAGCATTCAGTACCAATAAAGCCCAGTCAAGCAAAATGCCAAAGGAAAGGCATTGTTTCCAAATGCCTGACACCCCACCCTGCTGCTGCATCCCAGCAATGCTCAGCCAGGCTGTGACCACCCTGCAACAGCTCCTCATGATCCAGTACTGGCCACACTACATGAACCCAGTTCTCACCAGTTTTGTTCAGCCCAGGTCCTTCAGCTTTCACTTTGCTGGCATCATGCGAGGGGTCCACTTTCACTCTGAATGGGCTTGCAGGAATTTCCTGCAACAGAAACACAACCCCAAAAATAACTAGGTCACTCTTCACTAGCCAAAATTAGATAATAATTTTAAAATAATTCTGCTCTAATTCCAGCATCTTGAGTAAAATTTCACTTCACTTAAACATTGCCTAACTGAGTAGTATAATTCAAAATCTAGGGTAAAATTAACAGCTGGAAGTTTGTCCCTCTTTATTTTTTATTTTTAAGGAAAACTTTTTCCTCTGTTTTCCTTGAAAAGTTACTTAGGCTTTTTTCTTTTAGAAAGCCACCTTGCCCCACCATGGAGACCACACTCATTATGCCAGTCCAACACATCACACTTAAACTTCAGTGTCCCCAGCCAACTCCTCTCACTTGCATACATCCAAATACTACAAAAGAAGTTTCAGTTTTTTACACTGTTATAGAAACAGTGACCAGACCAAGTGCATGTGAACTGACATGGAAGGAGCCAGCTGTGAACTGGCACATGCATGGTGATCAAAGAGCAGATAAACAGATTGTAGAAACATCAGGCTGCAAAACAAAGATTACAAACCTCTCCTGCAAAAAGCACTTTAATAGTGTAGCGCCCCGCAGCAGGTGGTGAGTATTTCACTGTGAAAGTATCATTAGCATTGTGGATGATGTCAAAGTCTATGTCCTCTTCCTCATTGCTGACCACACGAGCATCACACTTAATTCCAACACTGACATCACCTAGGAAAAGCAAGTGGAGGTTTTGCTACTGGGTAGCATAGACATTGCCAGCCAAACAGGCAGACCATTCCCATTTCTAGTTGTTGAGTCACTGCGTTAACTAAGGTAACAGACCAGATCACAATTCACTGCAATGTTCTGCTTCCCAAGGTTTTTCCACTAAATAAGAAAAACCAGCATGGAACAGTACATAATCCTCTCCTTGCGTGACCTATGATTCCGATACCACAGAACAGCCCAGGCTGCCTTTACCTTCTCCTGCATCTGTGCAGTCCACCGTGAAGTGGGTCGGCTCACTTGCTTTCAGGCCAGTTCTCTCCACACCAGGTCCAAACACTTTGACTTTCTGAGGATGACTCCCTTGACCTATAAGGACCTACACAAATTCACAAGGGTCAGAGTCACATCTCTGTCACACTCCAGATCACAGCCAAGTCAGACCATTGATTGGAGAGAGGCTACAGGAAAACAGATGCAAAGGAATGGCCCCAAGTCTCCCAGGCTGTAGCTGGGCTGATAGGAGATCACCATGTGAGCTTGTAAAAACAGAAAGATTTATACAAGTGGATAGATTCCTAAAAAAAATGGAGCAGAAGGGCACACCTTCTTGAAGTTCACAGAAGGGTTTTATCATCCTAACAAGTAGTTGTGAGCACCAATGTCCTATTTGGCTAGAACTAAGAACTATTTAGCTCTGTACTTACCCTAAATGGGCTGTTGGGCACATTGGCTCCTCCCCAGACAACAGAAATTGTATGTTTGATTGGTTTAACTGGCACATAGGAGCAGGCAAACACACCATCAGGCTTGCTCTTTATCTGGATATCAATAGGGTTTCCCTCTCCATCCTAAAAAGCAGTAATACAAGCAAAACGTTCAGGCACTTCAGATATGTTTGCATAGTTTGAACAATCCAAGACTGTTCCAAAATGTGTCAGTTTTTTTGGTTTTTTCACAACTGCAGCTCAGAAATACTGAAGAAATGTGAGATTTACACTCCTGTAAGTCTTCCTCATCTAACACTTCCTCATTCATACACCATCCTATAACACATAGAAAATTCAGAGGCTCAGAGACACTTCAGTGCTTCCAAATGACAACTCAAGGAAATTACACCTTGCTTTGCTGAGGAGACTCCAAGTAAGGAAGCAAAGCCATGTACTTCATACACTACAGAGAAGTCACTTGGTCTTCAGTTGTTGCCTGACTACATTACACAGATCAAAGCACAGAGCTTTGAGTGAATTACATGTGCCCAGAACTAAGTGGCATGTAAGCGAGTAGAAATACTTAAAGGCATTTTTCTAAACAGTATTAAAGCCCTTTTGCTGCAGTTTCACATAGCTGCCTTTGGCTTTTTACCTGTGCATACATCTTCAGAGGTGCTTTCCCAGCGTCCTTGGTTTCAACTGTGAACTCAGCAGGATTGTTCACTATACAGCCAGTCCTCTCCAAGCCCGGGCCATAAGCCTTCACCTAAAAGAGCACCTCAAGAGTATTAGTTTGCAGTTCAGACAGAGAAGCAAAACTAAGTGATTTATGTATGAAGACCTGCCTCCTCCACAAACCCCATGAAGCATGTGATACTACTTCAGCAAGTTTTCATTACATTAAATCAAAACCACAACAGTGTTATTAGAAGAAGATGGGGAATATCTGGCTGGGTAATATCTTGGCAAATTCAGAGCTTTAAGCAGAGGCAGCTTAAGAGATTCTGCTACCAGAATCCTTCAGAAACATCTCTACTGTAGTTACACCAAAAATGTGCTATGCCATGGGTGCACTCCTATGCCCCACCTTATCCGCGTTGAAGTCTCCTGAAGCTGGGCGAATGAAGGCCATGTAAGGGCTGTCTTTTATGTCCTCATCATCGCACATGATATGCACAGCATATTCACCAGGCTCTTTGGGCCAATACTTCACATCACATGAGCCATCGTTCTTGTCATCACACTCAATTTTAGCCTGAGAAGGGCCTTCTATTGCAAAGCCTGAAAAAGGAACAAGTAGGTTCCTCATGTTAGGTTTGTGGTAGCTGCTAATTTAACACCACTTCCACAAATAACTTTTTGTTAGCCATGATCTCTCAATCACCCTTCTTCAGCAATATAGGAGATAATCCATCATCCATCATTCCCTTCTGGATCTCATCCCACAAAACCAGAGATTAACACTCTTCTTCACACATACTCCTGTCTCTAGGACTTGCCTTTGATACTCTGATAGGTGTTTGTGTTTAGACCACAATGTCTTACAGACATGTTTTTTTTACTGTTGGGAAACCTATTGTTTCTCATGAGTTCGTTGCTAGCATTGCAAGATACAAAAATTTTGGGGAAACTAAGTCAAGTAACATACCAAGAGAGCCAACTTCTGTGCCAATGGACTCGACCACAAAGTCGGCCGACTTGCCCACAATTCCCTCATGTAGTCCTGGCCCCCAGGCTCGCACTTTCTGAGGACCTGCTTCATGACCCACTTGAACTTCAAAGGGGCTACAAGAGAAAAACAAAGCATGGTATTAGAAATGAGGACAAATACACCATCTATGTTTTTCCCAAGGCATTTTAATGAGGCTTTACATTGCATTTTCCAAATTAATAGATGCTACCATGTGGTGGCACAGTGCCCAGCAGAGTGTCTTTCCAGCAAAGAGGTCATCCAACCCCTCATGTGCTTACATCTTCCAACACCAATTCTGAGTGTCAAATACCTTGCCCTGCTTGCTATAGCCATGAAATAACATATCCCTTCAAAAATCTTATGGCAAAGTCCAAGCTGCATGATCCACCATGTTTTATTAGGTTTTTGTTCATGATTTTGGGTTAGAAAGATTGATGCAGAACACCCTTCAGAGCTTTGTCAAGCTGCTACAGCCCTAAAACAAGCTGTTAAAAATAAAATGTTACAACAACAATTTGCCACTAACTTATTTCCCCAGTGCTTCTTCAATGGTCAGCATTGCTATAAAAGCCCACCAACTACACAACCCACTGAAAGACACAAAAATGCCCAAAAAGCTACTTTTAACTCACCTTTTGGGGATATTTTGTCCACCCCATGTAATCGTGACAACGTACTTCCCTGGGGTAGCTGGATAATATTCAAATGCATATATACCATCCATAAAGCCTTTTTGTTTCACCAACTCCTCCAAGCCCTCTGTTGAAAGATCAGTTCAGCATTGAACTTAACAGTTTCCATCCTGCTTTCAATTACTCAGAAAAGTTCATGTTTTCTAGTATTTATTTAAGCTTGCAAGAATAAATTTCTTCCACCAGAAAAAAAAGGTCAGGTTATAAGGGAAGTTAGTTCTAGCTGCCCTCTAGGACAAAGACAGCAAACACTTCCAGAAGAAATACAGCAGAAAGTATTTTAAGTTACCAGACTTAGTAAGTTCCCTTGTGTTTTATTTTCTTAGTCTGCAGTATGATGCATGTCATATGTTAAAACAAAAAAGCTTAACATTTGTCAGACTTTGTAACCACAAGTATGCAGGGAATGCCTACTTTTCATTTTCTTCAAGATGAAGAATTTAGGAAGAAAAGCTTAATACGCTAAAATTTACATTGATACGTCTGTTGCTTTCTTTCCCCCCAGTCTCACGAAGCCACACAGTCAGAGCTCTGTGTGTGTGGAGGAGGTGAAGGCAATACAATGCACCTTTGAATGCTGCCCCGGGCGGGGGGAGGTGGTGGGCTCAGAGTACCACACAGGGACTGCTGCTGGCAGCCGCACGAGCCAGCAGCCCCTGTGCTCCCATCCTCCCAGCTTGCCAGGCAGAGGGCCACATCCAGAGCTCAGGACACACCAAGGGACCTCGGGATGGATCCTGACAGATGGTCTCTGTCAGCCTATGGGTTCCTTTCCTCCCCTGCCCAAGCAGCTAGTGCCACCAGGAATACTGCTCTGAGCCATTCCCAGCTTTAGGAGAGCAGGATTTCCATCCTGCCACAGACCCTGGCATGTGACTTGCTTCTACAGATTGGATGAAGATGCAACGTGTACCCATAAAGCTTGGAGACCACAGTGGGCAGATACATGGATTTCCTCAGTTTTGCTAACTGATGCAATAAAATGGGAAGAACTAAAACCAGATATAATCTTACCCAGCCCTACAGATCAAAACGTCCCCAACTAGACACAAAGTACCAATAAACCATTTTTATACAGATCCCATCAGTTCCATCAGGACACCATCTCCTTCCTCTTCTTCCTTTTCCCAGGCTCTGCTCCTCCCCATTCTCCAAAACACACGCACAACACAGATTCACTTCAGCACTCACTTGGTCCCTTTATAGTCACTCCAAGGTCTCCACTCCCTGCTGCTCTTGTATCAACCTTGAAGTCAGCCGTCTCCCTGATGCGGACGCCCTTGGGCTGCAGACCTCGACCAGTGGCACGACACGCATTGGGGTTGCAGGCTGCAAGGCAATTTCAGGCATTACTGCTGTCTCTGATCTCAACATACAAGTAGCCTAGCCAGCCTGGGACAACCTTTAGTTTAATGTTGACTTCGGGCAACCACAGCTTAGCTTTCAGCACAAAGTTATAGCATTAAGGCAGACAGACAGGAGTCTGCCCAGCTGCTGCCTATGCCCCCTGGCTTTTAGGCAGTAGCAGTTGGTGCAGCCAGGCAACACTGACCCGCTACAAGGCCACATTTTAGAATGACTGCAAACACTGAAGCCCTGCTGCTTTCCAATTCAATGCCAGTTATCAGTACAAGACACAGCTATCACATAGATATATTTACCACAGACACAACCTTCCCGACGCCTTTCACATTGAGGCCNACATCGCCCCGTGTCCTACACCGGACAGTGTGAGCAGGGATCGTGTGCCATCTGCCAGCTCTGAAAGCTCAGTGGGAACACACAGGAGCGTGGCTGACGTGGAATGGGAACTGCTTGCAGAGCACTTACACAGCTGCGTCAGGCAGCTTGTGGTTAAGCCAGTTTCACTGACTGGGTCACACAAAGCTTCAGTTTGCTCGCAACTTTCCTCCCCAACCCCGACAAAACCAAAAACCCTTTCGGCTGGGACAAGCTGCCGGCCAGAAGCTTACAGAAAGCAAACATGACGGAGCATCCTGCACACCTCTTACCAACTATGAAGCCATTAGCAGTGAAGTCCAAAATTCCACAAATGGAGGGTAGCTCAGGAGAGATGAGCAGAGATCTAAAAGCATAGGAGCACGTAAGGATGGAAGAGAAAGCAAATTAGGTGTCCATTAAGGAGGGAAACAGTAAATATAGTCATTTGAGGAACAAGGGTGGAAAACAGCAAGACACTGCATAGCTGCATAAATTACTCAAAAAAATACAAAGGGCAGCTTAACATTTGTAAGTCTAGGCAGAAAGGAAACTAGCAACAAAAGCCATATTACTGTTAGAGAGCACTGGTTTACCCTGACAGTATCCAGGTGACCCACTGAAACAGGACCAAGATGTTGAAAGGTACAGAAAATGTAAAAGGCAAGATCCAAGCATTTTCTGTGATCACATCCAAGGAGAAAAGTGGCCATCTACATTTATGCGCATTTTTAGAAAGCATACCTTCTCCAACAAGAACAGTGCAAGGAGTTTTGGGAATTGCCTCCCCAGCAAAAGTCACTTTGACTATGTGAGGACCAGCTTGAACAGGTTTGTAGGTGCAACGGTAGACTTGGTTGCCTTTGTCTTCCACTACAATTTCAGCAAGGTTTCTCCCCTGAGGATCCTCCACTTCCACAATCACGTCACCCACACCAGCACCTGCAAAGGAAACAAGCCCAGCTGAGCCTTGGCTTTGCCACCAGCAATAGGCACAGTGTTTCAGACCACCACCAGCTGTCTGAGCTCAGCCAGCCATCCTCTGCTGCCATTTCTAGGTACAGTCTCTGTGTTCAGCTTTTGCTGACAGCAACCAAATATTTGAGCAGGGAGTGGGCAAGACAGGATGGTGGCATGCCCATGAAGTCAAACTGACAGGGCTCTGCTGCTCCAGACACAGGGTTTCACAGCACAGTACTGAATATACCCAGCCTGGTTACCCTATGGCTACCACCCTGTACCACCTCTATCGCAGATCAGCCCACAGCTTTACCAGTCAGTTCAATCTCTCAAGCTTTGAAGTGGTTTAGATTAAGAGATTGGACAAATGAACGCTGGTCTGACAAAGATCCTCTCTGCTGGACTGTATGTATTCACTTTTGTTCAGACACCTGCTCTTCTCACATCTTATTCAACTCATCATACAACAAAAACAGTTTTCTATACACTTTTCAGAGGCCAGACATGTCTTTACATGATTCAGACCACTCCCTCTCCCAATTAGAGGCTGAACATAATACTTCCTTCACTATAACCACATTTAATTTTATTCCTAAGCTCCCTCAGGCAGAAGGCAATTTAAAATATGCTACTCAGCATATTTTGGTGTTTAAATGCTACAAGTAACTGCTCTAAGTAGTTTCACATTGTTCTAAATGAATTAACATTTGTAGCATCTTATTGACTCATTCCTCTAGGCTACAGCATTGGCTTAATAGCAGGTAACAAATAATGTGATGGAGATGCCCTAATGAAGATAGTAGCCCTCTAATAATTACAATAGAGGTTGAAACCAGTTCATCATTGAAGTATGAACTCAAAGTAGCACTGCAGCAGGTTTTTTCTGTAGAGCTAAATACAGAACATACTACATGTTTACAGTTCGCTCACAGTTTATCCTTCACATTTATGTTCAATCTGTCCCACTCCTGTTTAAAACGAGTCAGGGAAAGAGACCAGCTGAGGACTTGACTGCTGCCATCCAGCAAAATAATGGCAAATTTCTGGGTCAGGCTTAGCACCCTCCTGCCCCAGCTCAACTCCACACTTCAAATATTTCATATGCAGCTGAAGCCTTCAGAGCAGCCGGACTGCTATTTCACCTGTGAGCTTGATGGGGCTACAAATCCTCATCCACTTCTCAGCTTTTTTATTTCTCCAAGCCCTTAGGTTCTCACATTTGAGGAAACTGCAGGATTTCCACCATCATTCATCCTGCTTACCTGCTGTATAGAGGTCAAAGTAGGTAGGCTTATTGGCAATGTTCCCTGCTGCCTCCAGTCCTGGTCCCTTTGCTGTCACTTTGCTTGCATCTCCCTGGGCTTTGTCAACATTCACTTCAAATGGGCTCTTCGAGATGTGCTGCCCAGCAAACAGGACTGAAACCTAGAGACAGACAGCATCAGCTCAGACCCCCCAGGCAGAGGCAGAGCTCAGATGACCATCATAAAGCCTAGCACAGGGTCAAGCACCTGCATTCCTAACACAAAGAGTCTTTCCCTCAGAGGTGAGGGACCATCCATCCCACAACCCTCATCACATCCGTGTAGTCTAACTGCTGGCCACCTTCCTGAAGTCCTATTGATTACAGAGTCAGCCACATCAGCATGGAAGCTTGAATCAAGATGTGCCAATACAAGGCAGATCTCCATCCAGTAATAAAGTGGCAACAGAAGTTGCATTTTATCTTTCCAGGTTGGCTGTGGGGATCAGCCACCCTGGGAAGTGTCAAAGCAATAGGATCCCCCATCATAAACCTGCTTCTGTGGGCATCCAGGGACAAAGGGAGGGAATCCTTCTCTGCAAAACCCCTACAGTGTACAGTACCATCAGCAAAGACATACCTTATGGAAACAACCTGTTGTTTTCATCTGCGTCTCTGTGATGACCCACAAAACAGGCTTTGAGTTGCACAAAGTGGCCCCAAGTGAGAGGGGAGGCAGCTGTAGCACTAAATACCCAAACACAAATGCACTTTCTCCCAACACACGCTTCTTTCCCCCTTGAGAAGAGAGCAGCCCAAAAGCCAGACGGAGAACTAAGGCCACATCAATTTAACTCTTCTTCAGGATGCCTGAGGTGGCTTTTACCCACCAGTGAACAGGGAGCCCTCAGGGGCTCATGTTAACAACCAGAAGAGCAGTGTGTCTAGCAAGAGAATACTGGTTATTGACACACAACCCACCTTGTGAGGTCCAGTAACCCTTGGAACATACTGCACTGAGTAGGTCTTGTTTTTGTCACTGGATGGCGTTATCTTTGCCTAGGAGAGAAAACACATCCATCGTCAAGCTGTGCCTACGCACGCCAGGTAAACTCTTTTCTGATACTGCAAAGTATTTCCAGAGTCAGCAATGTTAGACACTTGCTGTAAGAGCAGGCATCCTTGCTATCCCCTCTTCTCGCATGGAAAAACACCCCATTAGTTTTGTCTTTACAAGAGGAAGCAAGCCACCTTCTCCCCACCCCAGCCCTTTCCTTTGCTGTTAATTGCTCTATTGAGGCAGGCCAAAAATGAGGAGACAGTAAGTCCAATGTACAGCTGTACTTTTCTGGAATGTTGTAACATGATCAAGTGGAACACTTGGATGAGAAGTTTCTATAAACATTAAAACCAGCATTTTAACTCAAAATGATTCATGGCATCTAAATAGCTGCTTTAGCCATTCTTGCAGAATGAGTAAAGGCAGACAGTGATTTAGTGATGTATGTTATCTAAAAGCAGGTCAGAGTGTACTTGGCCAGTCAAGCTAGAGCTCTGCAACTACTGGACACTGGAGTTGTTGCTTAGTTGCAGATAGTGACTTTTTTTCAAGGCAATTATGAAGAAAAGCTTGAGGCTCCTTGCACTTTAGATAAACAGTATTTTGCAATTCCTTTTTAAATTACTTATTTGTTAAGAACTCACTTGTGAAAGATGAAGGTTACCACAAAAATGACAGCATTCAGACCAACTTTACTTTTCCATACAAGACACTTGACGTACATACCTCCTCTCTATTTCCTTCTGGATCTTCTATGAAGACCATCAAGTCACCCTGCCCAGCACTGATGGTGTCCACTGTGAAGACGGCAGGCTGCTTCACCATGTTCCCATGAGGCTCAATCCCTGTGAGACACATACAGAACGGCACATTAGCTGCTGCCACAAAACCCAAATGATAGTTTGGAGGCTACCCAAAGGCTGTCCAACCCACTCTCCCATGGAAGCCACCAGAACCAGTTTCCCCAGACTCCTGCATGACGTGTCTTTACCCTCTGCCCAGAGAATCATGCTCACAATAAGGCCTTCTCTTGCAATACAAGCATTTTTAAAAATTGATTGAATCATTGGCACTCAACTCATCTTACAATTTCTGAGCAAGTCAGGAACCCAGCAGTTATCTGGATTCAGGTGAAAGCAAGTTACCCTGACAGGTACTGAGGGTCACCCCCACTGCTGGTGAGTGCAGCGCTGATGCTGACAGCAAGCGGGATATGCGCATTAGCTGCTCTTTAGGAGCTGCTCTGCGTCACACAGCTAAATGTTTAAGTGTGCTGCACCACAGGACGGGTGACGAGAGACGCAGGAGAGAAATTTTGCGAAGCCTTTAGGTAAAGGCGTTACCCTAGAGCCAAGGGTAAAAGACTTACTTTAAGCAAGACGATTTTTACCTATACTGTCCCACCTTACTCCATTTTCAAAACCCAGCAGTACAGATACTGCTCAGATTTACTGTTCTTTGAAATCTGCTCAGACTACCTGGCCAGAGTGAACACTGTACAAATGGCATGCAGGAACCTCTTAAAACCATAAAAATCTTGCTACTCGGTGTGGCTTCCACTTAACTTTTAATCAGTTTCCTTATTCCTCCGCACAGGGCCTGCTACAGCATGCATTTACCAGCAGGGTTTCATCACCTCCCTGTACATAGACCCAGGTCATGACATCTGTCATGGTGGTGTCAGACTGAGTGGGTGGAAGAACTTCCCAAAGTTGCTGATTCCAGACTAGCCCAAACACATATGCTCTTCCGTCCAAGGCAATTACTCCTCGGCTGATTCATAAAACCGTGGGCACTACTGCTCCGTAGCACAATTAGTGGAAAGTGCAACGTCTGATAGATTATAAAGGAAGTGGTTGTGAACAACAGAATTCCTGAACTTGTTTATCTTCAGAAAACAGTAACTTGAGAGCAATGCAAGGAAGATCATGTTTTTGCTAGGAAATCTGAGCATTCTGATAAGGTGTTAACAATTGACATATTCATTCTTTCAAACTAAGTCCTAGATTATCATCTAGCTGAAACTGCTATGAATTTGCTCTGCGTCTCTCTTCAGTCCATCCCACAAGCATTAGGATACGGTATTTGAGTTGAGTATCCTGCCTTCTGCAAGCACAAGGAGAAGAACTGATTATCCTCTTCTGAAGACAATTTCAGCCAGGACAGCATTAGTTACAACACTTTCTTAGCCTACACTTCATCTTCTGGATTTTGGTATCTTATCAGTGGTCTGCTTTGGATGAGAACTCCTAGTGCACCACTGATTACCTGCACAACTCTGTACGTCCCCTCTGCAGGCTCATTTCACACCAGCTCTACACATGGCTGTCCTCAGCACAAGCCCCCACGGTGCCCTGGGTAGTGTGATACAGTTAAGACTCATGTTGGGAGGTTATGAGCAGCTTACATGAAAGATGGTAATAAAGAGCTAAGACTGATCCACTTCACACTTGACAGTCATCTTTTTCTGGAAGCACAAAAACCTGTTTTTCATCTGTCCAAAAGACCCTGCTCAGTCAAGGACTAAGCCCCTTGGTGCTGGAGTCACCTTCCAATTCTGACATATCTTACCAGTCAGAATTATCAATTAGTATATTTAGTGACTCTGTTTTAGCAATTAACTTCAGGAAAACATCAATCTTTCAAGACGAGCCACTCACTCTAAAGTAGTTTCCATTACAATGGCTCCAGAGCACCACACACATGAAAGCAGACAACAAAGTAATTCCAGTTTTTGAATGAATAAAAACATGACTAAGACCAGACTTGACAGACTGAGGCAGGCTGATCAGTCATTTACACATCTGGGGCCTGAAAAATATGTCTGTGTATTGTGGTTTGCTGTGGAAGGCACCTTTGAACAAAGGACATAAATCCCAAGCTGGATATGTGCTAAACCCACTCTGACTGTAGCAACTCCTCATAAGGGCACAAATGATGTCCATGTCTATTCATTCCACTAAAAGTTTCAATGGGAAAAATCAAGTTTAAAAAGAACCCCAAGCAAATAAGAAGAACAGAAAAAAAATAAGGAAAGTTTTGGTTTTTTCCATTTCACTCTTGTACACCCAATTCTGAAACTCCTGAAGGACCAACAGCAGCCCCAGATGTAAAAAAAAAAAAAAAAAAATTAAGATGGGAACAGAGGGCCAAGTGTAATGCTGAAGAAATGCCTTCCAACATACCAAGCATGTTAAAAGTAAAAATCTGTTACTTACGCAGTTGTGACTGTGCACCAGTCTAGAATAGAATCTCATCAATAGTCATATGAGATTATCAATTTAAAAGGTCAGCTAAAAATAAGAATGCCTATGTAGCTCTACAGTTGCATAAATGTCTGTGGACAACTCCTTCCAATCAGCAAATACAGCCTTTCCAACAAAGCCTCAGCACTTTTTAATGTCTCAAGGCTTACCAACCTATCTTTATACATGTGCAAAGTATTCAACACTACCAGTCAATTCAAGTAATTTATTTAGAATTAGCCCACTCTAACACACATCAAGCCTGGGAAATGGAAAACTGTCTCTACAGAGAGCTTGCTCAGAGAACACAGTGAAGTGATGAGGTTTGTCCTCTTTTAAGGAGTGCTTTATCACATGAAGTATTCATTGCTAGATCATCACCCATATCAAGCAGCAATACCGCTGGCCTGAATTCCACACTAAGGTTGTTTTAGCCCCATATCATGCTACTTCTTCCAGCTGTGGATGGGAGGCTGGCAGCTTGCAGAACAGGTTCAGACTGGGGAATTTACATGTTAGAACTAGGAGTGTCTTTTGGACTATATCCATATATTTCTGAAACCAGGCACCACACCAAGAGTATACAAGTGAAACTTTGAAGTCAGTTAGTTACAGTAGGTCTGAAGTTCAACATAAGCAGAAAACCCCACCCAGCTTTCTGAAGAGTTACTGCTCCATGGAGCTTCAGCTCACCACGTCCTTACCTCTGCCATAAGCCCTTGCTTTCTTTGGATTCAGTTTGGGTTTTAAAGGAGCTCCTGGTTTCAGCTTGGCTTTGGGGAACTGGGACAGGTAAGTCATCACAGAGTGCTCATCCACATCAGGGTGGATAATTTCTTCAGGGGTAATAACCTTAAAGACAGTGCAATTAAGTATATTGTACCAGTGCTTGGTTACCGCATGTCAACACAGAAACAGAGCTATGACACAGACATAGATTTCAAAACTCCCACATGCTAATAAGATTTCTTACATTTATTTTCCCTTTGATACCCACAACAGCATTTATTATCTCAGGCAACAAAATCAAGAAGCTCATTATCGTCCCAGTGTGGTTCGGGGGCTTTTTGTGCCTTTATTATTAGGGGTTCTCAGGACACTGCAACAAGCTTAATGGTATCAAGGCAAGACAACAGTCGTTACGTTCCCCTTGAAAAGGAGCATGGGGATAACTGATACTGAAAACATTATAATTCATAACCCCGTATGCTACAGTTCTGAACTGCACGACTTGCAAAGTAAAACTTGTGACCAGTCTCTTCTCCTGCTTCCACAATACAAGCTGTTTCAGAGGCTTCTGGAATTCTGTCCAACTTTATCAGGATGAAAATAATCCAGTTTGTAAATACATTGCTCTCTGTTTGAACATTATCATCGCAGGTGATCTCCTAGGCCAGTAAGTTTTTCTTCTGTGGAACTGAGTGCAGCCAAACAAACTCACTCCATGCACTAACAGATCAGGCACCACCACATAGGCCCTTTCCTCCTACCTTACATGCTGCAACAGCAGCTGTCTTCAGCAGAGACACCTACACAAAATCTTACAACCAGAGCTCTGAAATGCAATAGTGCATTTCATTACAGTGCACCCTTTCTCAGGCAACTCTACATGAGTTAACTGTAACTCTTCTTTTCAGAGCATCCAAGCAGCTTCACCTGCTTTCCTCAATTTTAACTCAAGCTAGTCCCAAGGCCAAAGCTGGCCACTGTGTTCCCCATAGGCAGCCCATGTCTTGGTGGCCTTACCTGGGGCACACCCAGCCAGTCATCCGCCTGCTGCATGGCTTCCCGAGCGTTGTCCACGGGCTTCTTTGGGTCCCAGGTCTCCCAGTCAGGGCACAAACCTGCAAATACATTTCAGTTGTGTGACCTGCCAAGGTGCTTCCCTAGCTGAAGAAACCAAGCACAAACGCCACATCCCCTTGTGTCACACTGCTTCACAGAAAGACTTTCAGACTGTTGCAGAAGTAACCAAAACAAGACAAGCATATGCTCATCACTGAAACACCTTTAAGACAACAAGCAGTGTAGAGTCATAGAATGGTTTAGGCTGGAAGGAATCTTTAAAGGTCATCTAGACTGGCACCCCCCCCCCCCCCCACCCACCCCACAACAAGCAGTGACATCTTCAACAGAGCCCTGTCAAACCTGACCTTCAATGTTTCCAGAGATGAGACATCTACCATCTCTCTGGGTAACTTGTGCAAGATACCACTCTAAATTTAGCACAAATACATCTACCATCCTTTATGTTTCACTGGTTCTCCTGCAGCATATTTGGTAAAGAAAATTTCAACCTGCTTGCCACAGCAGCCCAGATTGCATTAGATGAGCACCAGCAATTACTGCTGTTTTAGCAAGGCTGTTTTATAAGAAGGTGAGGAAATTTTGCCTTTTTCACACTTCATCAAATTATTTCCCTCAAGCAGCTCAGTCTCAGCTTGCTAAACACTGAAGTTTCAGGTAATGTGCAGCTTCTGGCTGCTCTGTGCTCCCTCTGCAATCCTATTTCAGGAGAACACATGAAGTCTCCCACTGCACCCTGAAGTTGAAAGGTTGTTGGCACTTGCCGTGGGAACAATCCCTTCTTCCATTTAGGAGCCAGCATTTGTGCCTTTGTCCCTCGAACCCAATACAAAGCTAAGATGTGGCGCCTCCCATAATGCGATCACACATTCCGCTTCAGGCCAGAATTTCTCTTGGCCAAGTAGTTTACAACTTGCTGCTTCCTGCAGCTGGTCTCTTTTGGTTTTCTTGAAAGCCTCATTCCAGTCTCTAGCTCAGCAGTGAAAACCTCCTCCCATAAGAAGAGCAGCCACAAGGACAACAAGCAAGGAAAACACTGGGCATCAGAACAAAGAACTTACCTGGAGCACAGCTGTCAACAAGAGCACCCAGTGCTTTGCCATCCTGCCAGTTCTGATTGAAGTTTGTGATTGGCAAGTAAGGAATTTTGTTCTGGATCCAGCCCAGCAGCCTCTGCTTAGGGGTCTGCTTCTTTGCATCATCATCACCTTCATCCTCCCACACTGGCATAGAAATGGAGTAGTGGAGGATAAGGGTCCATATCAGGCCAAGGATCAACTTCAGGTTTCCATCAACTATGGCTTTACTATCTGGAAGGCAAAACACATACAACTGATTATTTGCCATTCTAAAGGAAAGAGGTATGTCTTCAAAACAGTGTGCCTGCACTCATGCGCAGATAATCAAAGACAAGAAAACTGACCCAGGCCACTGCAGGCATTTGTTCACATAGAGACACCATTCCTCATGAGGTGCATTAGACAGGACAAAAGGAGGGGAGTCAAAGGACTCAGTGCTCTCCAGTAGTCTTGAGAGATCAGTGCTTTTCAAGAGTGTGACTTGCTTTTCAGCTTTACAGTCTTAGTTTAGGAGAACTGGCAGTTTAAGATCTCTGGTATTTTGATTTGGGTAACTACCACCTGGTATTTTGTAATGGCATTTGTATCTTATGAAAAGGCCAAACAGCATGCGATGGAGTTCACAAAAACAGCATCCCAACAGGCATGAAACACTCCAGGGCATAGCTAAAAGCATCATTTAGGAAACAGTATTTATATACAGAAACATGTCTCCCACACACATCAATAATTTGCCCTAAAAAGGGTAGGGGAAAAAAAGTGATGCTATGTAGCGAAGACAAGCAAATACAGACTTTGGAATTAGTCTGGATATATCAAGACCTGTGTACAATCAGCGAAGTGGGCAGTGGAGGTCCATGGAGGATCCTTTGCACCATCACACAAGACATCATCCCTTCACACCACAAATTCAGAAAAGAAGAGCCAGCTTTGGCTTTTCCATATCATGCTCCAGCTTAAGAAAAATTTATCACCAGAGTGGCCATGCTGCTGTTCTGCTTTAAGACACACTACAGAGCCAAGTTGAAGGCTGCTGGGTATCAAGAACAGATTTTCTTAAGCAATGTCTGCAGGGGCAGGATGCTTTTCTGCATGCATCAGTTGTGCATCAGTTTGGCCTTGTGAAGTGACCACTACAGTTTTGCGAATTCTCATGCAAGTTACTTTAGCTTTAATGAGTCACAGATTGGATGCCCTCCCTCCCTTTGAGCTTGTAGTTGGTTACTCAGGTTGTATTACACTGCTAACAGCTCCAGTTTTTTCAAGCTCACTCAAACCAGAGTTTTCTGCAATGTTTCAAGATGCTCTCAGCCTGACAGTTCCTCTTATTGATAGCTGCATGCTACAGCACAGCATTTTTCTGTTCTTTCCTCCACTTAAAATGCAAACTGTTAGAGAAATCCCTTTTTAAAAGTTACAAGTGACCTGGAAGCTTTTGTCTACTCTCCAGCTCCTGCAGCAGATGCTGGAGTAAAGACAACTACAGCTGTATAAACTCCTTTTCATGCCACCAGAATTACTGTACAGGGATCTTACAGAGTCCTAGCTAGCAAAGTAAAAGTGTTCTGTAATTGGATTGCACTCTTCAGTTCAAATTCAGTGTTAAAAGGCAAAGTCCTCCAAGGTGACCTTCCCTGTGCCCAACATCCACTGGGCATGCCTTACCTGCTCCTCTTCGGCTACAGAGATCACAGCAGCAACCCAGCACCATCTTATCAACGCAAAAAGATCTACTGACTTCCAAAACAAGTGATTATACAGAATAGTGACCAAGAACAGTAATCACCAGGGTGTTCCCTTTAACCCAATGCTCAAGCGAAGCAGTTAATATTTACATGGTTTCACAATAGAGCGGTATGTCCTAAACAGATAGTACTGTAACTTCAGACCTTGAGTGGCATTCGAACTTTCTGGATAGTTAGTGTCTGGTTTCTACTCAGATTTCATTTGTATGGGATTTTTTAACACCCGTTTTGACCAACGTTACAGGATTACGATATGTGTCTGCCACTTGACTGTTCACTGCTGATTGCACACCCAGTCCAAGATACACAATAGATAGCTATGGGGTGATTAAGCCCCACTGGGTTTTAATTACAGGTTCCAAGGTAGAAGTCTACATCACGTAAGCAGTGGATCTCCTAGCAACAACTAAACATGCCCTACTGTTACCCGTTTCAGTCCTCCTTCCAGCTGAGCTGCAAACTGGTCAGTGGTGGAAAGATGCTCCCTACACCAAACCGTCGGGGCAAATCCTCACTGCCCACCTGCTCCTTGTGCCAGCAGCCCCTCCAACCCACCTCATGGCAAGACCACCAGGTCACACAGTGGTGCTGGAGCACATCAATGGCCAGTCCATCTCCGCTCCACAAATGCCTCCAAGCTTCAGTTTCAGATTTATATTGACATCGGCATTTTTACTAGAGGGACACAGCAATGATTTAGTATGCAAAACAAGCTCATTTCAGAAAGCAGTCCAGCATTTCCACGGAGCAATGCCAGCAGGACAGAACCACCTTGAGTACAATGCTACACACACATTACTCGACATAAAGAATGGCTCCTTTTATATTTATAGCACATAAATAATGTCTATATGTGGCTGCAGTGTGGTTACTGCAGCAACCAGCTGTTTCTTCAGAGCTTCCCCCAGCACCCCACTGCCCTCTCCAAAGGCACAGTGGGGCTGTGGTCCTTGACCTGGGGAAAAACAGCCTGTACAGGGCTTCACAGCAAGAGCAAGAATATCCCATCTCATCAGCCTCATCCAGAGAGTCTGGGCACAGAGCTGCTGCCCAGATGACAGGAAAAAGGTCATCACAGGAATAGGACAGCTCTTCCTCTCTGGGGTTGGTGCCATTGCCACGACTGCACTTTGTTAGCAAGTTAGCATGCTCTCACAGCCTCCCAGCTTCCTGACAGGCATAGGGATCTCATGATGTAATTTTTTCCAAGCGAAGGAGGAGGGCTTGTCTGCTTTCATTTGGGGTGGGGAGTTGGGAGGGAGAAGAACTCCTGGGCAGGACAAGAGACCTTATCAGCAGCCAGCAGAGCTACCCGCATGCCCTTCTCACAGGCACCCCACTTCCAGCACTGGCTCACAATCTCTATCACTATAGAAAAGAACCCTCCACGTTCAAGAGAAGACCAAAGTCCAGCTCACAGAAGGCACTTCCATGCACTGCTGTAAAGCTCAGCTCCACCTGAGCACTCAGCCTCTCCAGAAGAGCCTTGCTTTAGTGCTGCCTTTTTCATTAACTGACTAAAAATATTCAGTGGATTCTCCTCAAGGTCTCTTGGGCTTTAAGATGAAAGTGGCAACCAGGAAGACATGCATCTACTCACAGGTTCTTTACAGGGAGCACAGAGCTGGCCCTGAGAACACTTATTACAACCAAATTTGCAAGCATCCCCCACCAACTCTGAGTGCACACCGTCAGTGTAATACTGCCAAGGTGTTTGGACAGTGGAAAAAATAATACATTCCAATGACACTTAAGCACCAACAGTCATTACTGCAGGCACTGCTTGTACCCCAGCTCAGCTGGCTTTCCACTGAATTCCCTCCATTCCCTGGTCTGCTTCAAGACTTTCTGGCCATCTCAGGCTGGAAAACAGATTACGTAAACAGATTTCCACCACTGCTTTCCTACTACAAAAATTACTTTTAGGCATACTTATTACTCACACAATCAATACTTTACAGTTCTACAGAGCCTTCAAAGTCATGTTTGTCAATTGCTCCGCTGGAGTTCATAGTAAATTTACAACATAGAGATGCACACTTGTGGTCAGTGCTTCTGAAAGACAACAGCCCCGCCCCTTGACAATTCATCTCCACCACCCCCAGCTGCATTTGGCTTTCAGCTTCAATGGGTTAGGTGGACAGGAACAAACTGCCTGCTTTCAGCTGCAAGAGCATGTTTACTCCATACCACCAGCCATGTTTCCGCAGATTAAAGGAGCCCTCTCCATGCAGGAGACAGCCACGGGTCCCTGCCTTCCTGTGGCTTGGAAGAAGCGAGCTGTTGGATTTCATCTGCAAAGATCATTTAGCAGGGCTGAACCAACTCTTTACAGCATAATTGCAGACAGCTTTAATGTAACCTTTCTTGGAGAAAGCATGGTCATCTGCATAATTTGCTTTATTCATGTCACAGTGTTTATGTTAACATCTGCAAGATGCACTTACAGGTGTGTCAGAGAGCGATGTTCCCTGGTTCCCGGTAGGAGAAGTGTGCTTTGGAGATCAAAGTCTCTGCACAGCTGACTCATACCTGCTGACAGACTTCTACTTTCAAAGGGCACATTTTTACAGGAAGCCCAGGCATGAAGCAGGAATCCATGCCACAGGACCTCCATCTTGCCTCACACTAGTAGCTGGGAGGACTTTAGCTCAACTGGAAACAGATAACTTTAGAGATGCCATCTAGAAGAGCCAGTGGATGAAGGGTTTGGAAAGGGGGTTTTGTGCTGGTTTTGGTGGGTTTGGGGTTGTTTTTTTTTATTATTATTAGAACTAAGAATTTTGTGGGTGTGATATCCAAGTCCTCCTGACACTCTTGCTGTGGACTCCAAAATTTTGAATGTTACAAGGAGACCTTTCAGACAGTCTGCAAGTTCTCATGACTAGACATGCTGCCCTGAACCAGCAAGAAGCAAAAAAACCCCGCAGAAACTATCAAGTTTGGATTTAACACAAACCTTCATTCCCACCTACACTGTTCAACGTACATTTTAACTTCAACTCTCCAGCTCCAACTTGCTTTCCCCCTCTAGAAGTAACCGATGACAATCCCACATCAACAAAATAGCAGCAGCCATCAGCAAGACGCAGCCCCATTCAGCTGCAGGCAGGCGGGAGCTGTCTGCAGGGAAGGGCTGCCGTCAGCCCACTGCCGAGGTCCTGCTGTCAGAGTGCATCTCGACATAACCTACAAGCTGACTGCTGGGGAAAACCTGCCAGCCAGACTTAAGCTGTTCTGCAGAATCAACAATAGTATTGAACAAGCAAGCACTCACTTTCCTCAAAAAAAAAAAAAAANNNNTTGATTAAAAAAAAAAAAAAAAAAAAAGGCACCTATATATAGTCTACAACTTAAAGTTTTATGTAGAAGTATCCTTCTTCTTAGTCAGCTCCTAAGTGGCTGCCTAGTAGGGTGAAGAGGAAAACAGGCTGAACTAGAGCCATTTGCTTCCCCCATCACACCTCTGAGTCTAGATTGTAATTCTTCCACTTTTATTATCCTATTAACTACATGGCAACCAGCCCAAAAAATGGATTATGGCAATTCTATAGGCCAGCAGTACATACCACCAGTCTCAGTCTTGAAAAGCAACCAAGTTTCAACTGCTCAAACTGATTTATAATTGTTGCTCTATACTAAATATTAATACGATATGTTACACTTGGACTGCTAAAATCACACTCCTCAAAGCACAAAGAAAGATGTTTAAGTGCCAGGGCTTCAGCTAGCAATGTGACTAGTCTGAGCCAGTAGTGTGACCATTTTGAGACAAATGTGTGTCATTTTTATGGCTGGGGCCACAAAAACTTCCCAACCCAGCTTACCAAGTGGAAAACTGCCAATGCTTGGTCCTCTGCATTTGTGCTTATAGCTGCCCCAGGAGCCAGTGCCAGAACTGAAACCTGGCATTGGTTTGAAGCTTGCACATTTATCTACTCCAGTAGAAATCCCTAAATTCTATTTGGAACACGTGGCTTGAACTACAGGATTTTTATTAGGTCTCTAATTCTGCAATTTTTAAAAAAGCAAAAACCAAAAAAAGCGGTATAAACAAGTTTGTGACTAGTATCTTTTGCTCATATGCAAGTCTGCTCTGCATTCAGATTCAGTTTAAGCACTACCCAAATTGTGGCAATGTTCCTTAAACTCTGCCCTACAGCAGGGCTGCAAGTCATTCTCTGTTGGACAATTAGTGGAAACAAGATAAGCTACCGAAGCAGACAGCTTCCTTACTAAATCGAGCTAGTCATACAGACTGTGAAAGTGCAGACTTGCAAAACAAGTGAAGGACTGAAAGAGCAGCTTTTGAGTAGTAATTTTTTTTTTAATAGTTTCATGGCTTAGGCTGCAGTCAATACAGCTTGTTCGCTATCTCACAAAGCCATCTCAGAAGCTATGCTGTTGATTTTCATACAGAGAACTTAAACCACAACAAGCACCGATATTGCATCCACCTTCTCTAAAAAGTGGTCATCTTTTTCATTTTTTATGTCTTCCGTATTTAAACTTTTGTTCTATGCATTATATGGAGGGAGAACCCAAACCCATGGTTCTCAATACAAAACAAAGGAACAGTCTCACCAATAGCCCTTACTCCTCATTTCCAGACATGGAAGGAATTTTGTATGGCACACACAAAGTTCATTTCAATTATGGACCAGTTATGAAGACTGTAGGAATTTAAGATCTTAGTGTCTTTAAGTGTCTGAGCATTTCCCCACCTCTAGTTATTCTCACCTATTGTTAGATAGCCATAGGAGCTGGGGGACAGAAAAATTAAGCAATGATTAGGGTTTAATCTTCTGGAACAGAGAAAACACCACACTGAGCAAAGCCACATGCCAAACAAAGGTATGCAGATGAGCTGGAGCTGAGCAAGCTGCCCAAGGAAATTCTTTGCTGAAGCATACAGTATGTGTTCACAGGCTTACTGTGCCTGCTAAAGACATTAGCGACATCCTCTGTAGGGATAATATGTCTTTAAATCAATTACAGGGGTTCCTCTGTGCTTTGAGAACATACTGCAACCATTTCCTCCAGCATCCCTTAAGCCCACGTCCACTTCCCAGCTCCTCAGGGTCAGCACATCGCTTGTGTCCTGCCACATGCAGCCGCTCACCCCACGGAAGCACAGGCTGTGCCTATGGCACCAGAGCTGGTTGAACTCAGGCCGGTTTTGGGGATACCTGGCTGTGACCTGCCAGCCTCCAACTGTGACATGCTCCATCCCGTCGCATCTCTGCTTCTCAGCAGCGTTTGCAGGCGGTGCTGTGACCCCCTAGGACAGCTGTTCCTCAGCACCAGCTTACCGGGCAATCCCTGGCCTTTCAGCTCACTGGCTCCCACCTGAGCTCCCACACCCTGCCAAGGCACAGCCACTCCTCAGCTTCACTGACCAGTCTCAGGGAGTTCCTCACCTGAGGAAGTGTATCTTCGGGAAGCCTAAGTGATACACCATGTACACACAGAGATCTGTTACGCTTTTTACAAGGTAGGTTTTCCAGAGGAGGAACAACTCTTCACTGGACAGTTGTAAGAACAGTAACTGAGTGCTGATCTGGGCATGGACAGGAGGATGGAAAAGCATATGGGGTTTTATTTTTTTGCAAGGGACAGAAACCATTTTCTTCTAGGCTTACCAGGGTGACTGGTTATTAAAAAAAAAAAAAAAAAAAGTAGTAAGATTCCTTTGTAAGGCAAATCTTCAGATTTGAGATATTAAACATTACACTTCAGAGGGTTTAAAACTATTAAAATAATGTTTACTTTAACTGGATTTAAAACAAATCATGTCAGAGAACTTCAGGCCACTGTTGCATCCATCACCCCTGTACTGTCTGTTGGTGCATACTGGGCCTCTAGAAAGGATCTCATGAGGTGGAACAGGCAACTGAAAAAATAAGTTCAAATCCAGTCCCTTTCAGTGTAGGTTTGGCAAGAAAAAA